>WYDI02014464.1:0-51913 GCA_009867235.2 Psittacus erithacus
ACAAGCGTGTCAAGGTCCCTCTGGATGGCATTCCTTCCCTCCAGCGTATCAACCAAACCACACAGCTTGGTGTCATCCGCAAACTTGCTGAGGGCGCGCTCAGTCCTGCTGTCCATGGGATACTGATACTTGTGCACTGACCACGTCAGTAAAGCTGAAGTTGTTCTTGGCGGGTGGTGTGGCGGCAGTGCTCCTGCAGCTTTGTTTGTGCATGGGCTTTTCTTCACCTTTGGCTCCGTTTAATCTCTTGTTTGGCAGAACAACACAGTGCACCTCTCCTTTGTGTGTCTTCATCTCCAGTTACTTGAACTTGCTCCAAAGGCGGCTAAAGGCCATGGGAGGGCTGGGGAAGTGTCCTGGCAGCACCCTGGCTGCCTAGAGGCGTTGCTGCAGGCACTCCACAGAAAGGCACAGGATTCCCAGCTGTGCTCCTCATCCCCTGATTGGAGCTAGGCTTCATTTGTGGGGGGCGACACATAGGGGTGCGGGGCAGGGGAGCAGCATGCCTGCCCTGCATCCATCTCCAGTGGCTGTGTGGCTTGGCAGCTCCCAGTGGCATCACCAATGCGGCAAGACCAGCCAGCCCTCAGTGCTGAGGAGCATAAGCAGCTCCAGAAATCCTCCCCACTCTTTCCCACAAGGAGCAGCAAATCTGGCTGGCACACAAATGCAAATGTGGTTACATCTAAAAGCTGTTGATTTCAACAGAGTGGCTCATGATGCATGAAAGACTTTGTGGAGGAGCATTACAGGCTACACAGGGGTAGCAGGAACTAAAGCTTGTTTTTAGGGTTCTGCTACTGTAAGGGAATGGAAACCAGAATTTCACTTGCCCCAAACCAGTTCATACTTGTCTAATGGCAACTCAGATTTCTCCAAATAAACATGCCAGAGCGGGTGTGATGATTCAGCTTACTGTGGGTTTATGTCCTAAAGTGCTGCTCCCTTGTCACTGCTGCTGCTTTGGAGAGTTTGAAACTGCTTGTGCTATTATCTCGATGATTTTTTAATTATTTATATGGGCAGTGTGGGAGAAGCAATGGGAGTGATTACACCTGACATGAGGGCTCTGCTTGGATGAGTTTTGAGTCTCTTACACTGTGCCTAAACTACAACCACCACGCAAATGGAGGGAAACTCCCAAATGGCACAAAGCTTTCGCCTCCATCTCCTGTACTATGTGCCAGGCCTGAGATCTCCTAGTGAGATGTGGAGTGTAGCAGGGCTGCAGTGCTCCCAACTGCCCCCCACTTCCCCAACTCATTCCCCCCATCAGGTGTCTTCCCTACATTATTTCATAAGAGCAAGGGTCTGGCTGAATAGCAACTAGAGTGAAAAAAGGCTGCATGTGAAAATGTGTACATTTGTTCCCAAAGATGATAATGCAGGGAGTGCTTTTAGCCCAAGAACATGTTTTTCTAAGTCAGATATCCCTGAGTATCTTTGGAGCCCAGCAAGTTCTCTGCCAATCCTGCCCTGCTTCCCAGAAGTATTTTCCCTTCTTCCCTGCTAATGTTACTTCAGTACTGACTTCCATGAGCCTTAGACAAGAGATCAGAGATTACTTTCCAGATCATAACTGGGTAGTAAAGCTATTACAAATGAAGCAAGTCCACTAGAAGTTCAGTAAGGGCCCTGATTCCACGTATTCATTCCACGCCTATACTTACTTGCTTTTTCCACTTCCATATCCATTTTCTAAGAAGACACAGCGCCTGGGTATTATTGTGGTAGAGAAAGATACTTGGTTTTTTCCACCCATCCTGACAGTAAAAAGATAAGGAAAATGCAACAACAAAGAATTATGGCTAAAACGGTCGCCCAGGACTGAAATGCTTTTTCTCCCAGCAGGGCTAGAGCTTCGCACAACAGTAAAGGTGCAAGAACGTAGCCTGATTCAGCTTTTGAAGACTGCATAAGGCTATAAGGACACCTAAGCTGCAGATAAACTTGTAAAGCAGGAAACAGCTGATTTTAAGGTAAGCAAGAAAAGTGTAAGGAAACACCAGTTCAAGTCTATTCTTACCTCATTCAGCTATTTAATAGGGCCAGCATAATGTGTCCAATTATAAGCAAATCCTGCTACTTCAGATGCAGGTAAGCTGCTTGGGGTAGTTAAGAAAAGTGTTTAAGAGCAATGGTCCTTGTAATACTTAGAAGATCAAAGAATCGAGTAGATGAGACAGAAATGAGAACAGATTATTGTGAAGCTGAACTAATATACGTTCCTTTCTGAAATCTCTTTCCTGCTTAATATTTAAAATCCTCTGTTAGAAATGAACGTGACAGTTTTTGTGATAGTTGTGCAGTCAGTGCGTGTAACACTGCATGGCTGCGCATGGATTTTGGAGCCATCCATGATGTGGGGAAGATGCTGCGTGCTTCACGCAGTCTCTGGTTACCAAGGCAAAGGCAGGTATAAATAGAAACAATCTGATTCTTACCTTTTTTCTAAACTACATCTAGAAGCTTGTGTTGTTGATAATCCTCTGTCAGCAATGCCTCATTCCAAATGGTTCTGTTCTACATTGGTGTAGAAACTTCTGGTCATACACATTCAGTCATTTCCTTTCCAAATAAATAGCAGCTACTTCTGGTTGTCATTACAGTGAAATATGAAAAACGTCTCTTTGAAGTAAAGTTTAGGCAAACATCTATTTTGCTAAGAGCTTTCATCAACCAAACCAACACAAGCTAACAAAGCTTGGCAGGAAACCCAGAAAGGAAAGCAGTCTTTCTCCCTAAGTGTCACCATTAAGCGGCCATTCAAATGACTAGCAGTGAAATGATGAAACAATTCCTACCGTTCTGTCTTCAGCAGTAGCTTCCAGATTGTCCACACCACTGGGATAGATGGGGCGGTAAATCACTGACTGTTAAATACAAAGGGAATAAACCAGAGATTAATTTGGCTGATGATGGCTTGCAGTTGCAGAATGAAGACAGCCTCACCTTGAAGTGATCTGGATCAGCTTTAAAAACAATGGGGTGAATTAGAAATAAAACCTGAAGTTTCTGCAGAAAGTGATGAGTTATCAGTAGACCTTTTATAACTTGCTGCTTCAGCAAGATCCTTGCAAGACATGTTCAGTATTGAAACAAATATATGGTCTGCTCTAGCATGTCATTTCCTCTACATGCAGAGTTACATTAAGCAGTGGAAGCAATGATCAAACGTACAAAGATGTATAATTTTGTAAGTGCTTGAGCTGAAATGCAGGAAGTTTCTGGATCCTCTGAAGAGGGAGAAGTTCCCATCAGTAACATTACATTCACACCTTCAACCTCGCTTCTTGATAAAGTGTCATCCATAATCACCACATTTATTAAGATGTCTTGTTACAGAAAGATTACTTCGCTTTTAATGGAATTACGTGACTGATCTCTCGAAAGCCTTGCAGGTCTGAAAGCTGACATTATTCTGAAGCTTTAATTAAGGAACAGAAAGCAAAATGAGTAAGCTCTTCTTTGCAGACCTGCAGCCTTACCCATGTCTCCAGCTGCTGGTGTTCTAGGCCATGGGATACCATGAGCTTGTAACAGGAGAGTCCTGAACTCGCTGCAGGGAGACTGATGCACAAACAGGCATCACTGCACACTGGGCAGGGCTGCTCCAGCATTTCTACTGTGGGCACAGGGCAAAGGTGTGGAAATGGCAGCACAGTGCTCTGATTGCCCTCCTCTCCCAGCAGCTTCTGTGCTCCTTGCAGATGGCTGATGGCTGCATTCCAGGGTAACGTGTCTGGTGTGTGGGATACTGAGGAAGGGAAAAATGTTGCAAAACACTGAGTGTGGATGGGGTCTGAGTGCAGATCTAGAGGCTTAACATCAGGTGGCCGAATCTCTGATGTGCTCTGCAGGTGCCGTGTTAGATAATTGGAGAGGAAATTACAGTGCAAGCAATGCAGTGTATTAATTTAAAACTTGTTAGCAACAGTTAAATTAAAACAATTTAAAAACAATTATATAGACAGGCAGACAACAGCTGTAGCATTCATATAGATGCAAAACCATCTGCCTCAATGCAGAGGTTGCTTTTTTAAAACCAAGAAGATCCGAGTTTAGAAAAAACATGGAGGTTTTAGTGTTATTTGTAATGGTATTGACAGTGTTTCTCTTCTCTGCTCCTTAGAAAGAAAGACAATGGAGAAGGAGGAAGAGCCAAGGCTAAGCAATTTCAAAGCTAACAGAAAGGGCTCCTCAGGAACCGCCTTGCAGGCTTTGGTGGCCCAGGGCTGGAATTAAACCTTTAGAAGTTTACCTTAAACAAACTTACTGCAGGGCTTATGCATGCAATTTGGTGCTTCTGAGTGAAGTCACACACTCATGTTAATGTTTATGTTAAAATACTGAAAAGCATTCTCCTTTTCCTCATAGGAAATTTGTACCCATGACCTGCAGTTTCTAACACTTGGTACATCAGAACAATAGTTCTGCCAGCCCTCTATCCAAGAGCACACAAAGTACATCTTTGCAGGCCTCTATCTTTCTTGGCTTCAGCCCATCTCAAATTCTCTCCTCAGATACTAAGTCTCCATTAACTCTACCTTAGCCTTTAATAACTGTGAAGCTGGTTTTATTTTGCCTTGAGACAAAATGAAGTTGGATCAGAAAAGAGAAGCTAAGGTAAAGAAACATTAACTCCCGTATGTCTGTGCTTTTGGTATCCCTGCAGTGATCCAGATGCTCGCATGCTAGCCAAGAAGTCTCTGCATTGCCTGTGATGACATCTTAGATTGCTGCAGAGGCAAAGGACGGATTTAGTCAATGATACGAGCACTGCAGTCTCCTTATGCTATGAAACAGAGGCTCCTGGCCCTGATTTGCATGACTCACTACTAGCCAAGGGTAGTACAGAAGATTTTAAAACATGAAAGTTTAGGGCTACTCAAACTCCATCTTGTATGTTCCGAACAACCTCACTGGTTACTCTTTTTCCCCAAAAACACTGGCATTTACTATTTCCCTAACTATTGTTTTGCTTCAAGCTTTTTCCCTTAAATGGCCATAGTCTTATGTTACTTATCAGCTTCAAAAGACGATCAGGCATGCAGTATTTTTGTCCTGTCAGCTGGTCATGGATTTCAAAACAGGATGCCTATTTTTTCCCCCCATTATTTGCAACAGTGAGACACAGAAGTCTGAGCTTTTGTTTGCAGTTGGTTATACAGGTTCAACCTGGTGATTCATTCTTCCTGCAGCTACATTTCCAGGAAAAGACAAAGTCCTGGCTCTTCTCCAAGTTATCCATAGGCTGCTTCAGAGTAAGATCAGAAAGCACTCCCTCTCCCACAGCTGGGACACTTTCTAAGAAGAGAAGAATTGAACACAACACATCGCAGAGCTGGTGTTATCGCCCTGCAGACAAGCAAGGAGACGCATGGCCTTGGAGAGGCATGTGCAGTACTAAGTCAAGGTGCAGATAACAGCAGAATTCACAGGATTTAAGATTCTTGGTCTAGTGAAGCACAACTGCATATTTGCAAGGAGCCATTCTCCATTTCTGGGACTGATGCTGACTGTGAAGCTGGATGGTTGTGGAAAATCCTGCAATTTCATTCCTAGCATGTTAGGAGACTCCATGTTGCAGTTGGTGTAGTCAAGAAGAAAAATTCCCTTGGATCTGGGAGTTTTTCAAGAGTTGTTATTCAGTTAGGAGGTGGTAACTATGGTTTCAGATGTCTCCTCTCAGGGATACTGCTCACAGATGAAGGGAGGCCTGGTTTTGCATCATGAAGCAAGGGGCTACAGGGTTGTGTGTTTATGAATGTAAACTCTAAGCTTTCAGGGAGGGGGTTAAATACAAACGTGCACAAATCTACCTGCAAGTAACCATCACAGGAAATGTAAAGACTTGTCTGAGAAGTGGAGTTCCTTTGAACACAAGCAGACAGCGGCTCACATGCACAGGGCAAACAGGCCAAGTAAAGAAAGAATTATCTTCCCCTGTAAGCCCACAAGCCAAAACACAGCTGGCAGCACTAATATTAGTCCTGTCAAGCCTGGCAGTCTTCATTTATTATGCACCCTGCAAATAATTATACATATACTTCAGCTTACAGCCCAGAAGCTGCAGTCAGTAGCTGGCAGGGATATAGTTCCTTGCTGGTATAGATCCTTTGACCTTATCAGACTCATATCAGGAGTTAATCTGGTCCTTTGTATTTCAGAATAAATTATGGGTCTTTTCCACCTCTGCATCTCAGACATACAGATTGCTCCTCCTTCAGCTGTCATCACGATCTGACTTCGGTTTTGTTTCAGGGTCCTGCCTGGCTTTCCTTACAGGCTGTGTGGAGTTCTCCTTAGGATTACAACAACTTCCCCAGAGGGCTTAAATTGTGATTCGTTTGCCACAGTTTGAAAAGTTGCTTTCCTTGTGAAAATTAAAGCAAATGCACTCTCTCCCCACCATGCATTATTAAAAGTTAAACACGAGCCATCACATGGTGGAGGAATGAAGGCATGTATGACAAAGTTGCTCTCTTTAGGGAAGAGTGACACTAAGTGCCAAATTTATGAACTCCCATCTGCGCTAGTGTTAACACGTGCTGGAATCCATTCGGCAGTAAGTACCTTTGAGCTATACTGTGTAGGATAGATGTAGGTCACATTTTCTTTGAGAATTAGTTTTTATTTTCATAAAAGCAAGATTCAGGTTGAAATCAAAAGAAAGCAAATCTACAGCACCCGAACAAGCCAAAAGCTGCTCTGTTCCTCTCTGTTCCCTAGGAGAAAGATGCAGGATGCTTTTGAGGAACAGACGAAAGGACCCTAATGAAATTACTCCGACCCTTGTGCTGGTCCTTCTTTCCATTAAGTGACTGAAACCTGTTAGGTTTCACCTGCAGCTGAAACAGGAAAAGGTAGAAAACTAAAAAAACCCAGAATGCCTTCATTCAAGGCTCACACCTGTCTAAAATCCAGGACTTTGGTCTGTGCCCTTGTTGCCTGAGTTATCCTAGTCAAATGCAGCACCAGGGCAGTGTTCAAATGAAACTAAACTTAGTCCCCAACAGGTTAATTGAGCATGAATGCTCAGCACTAATCCGAACTACAAATACTGCATGCATTTAAAGCTGAGTGATAAACTGTGTTCTCATCCCATCATAAAAAGCTTTCACTATCTTAAGAAATGTTTGCCCAGTGCAGAGGATGACACGAGTTCTTTCTGATTTATTTGACTTTTGTCTGCAAACATGCAGGTTCAAGCCTCATTCAGAATAGGCCATAGCTTGTGATCAGGCCTCTTCCCAAGTGCCTGCCACTGGCTCAGAGAGATCAAGCAAATGTACCCATGAAACCCATTTCCATCAATTGCAAGTCTGTTTTCTGGTGGTTTTCACCCATTACAACTTGAAGCTGGAGTGCTCTTCCCAAGCAAGGTGCAGAAATGACATGCGGTGCCATAGCTGGGACTGGAGCTTCCCAGTGTCACCCTCTGCTCCTCCCTGGGAATAACACCAATTCTCCCCTGTTACCTGGGGCAATCTTATTGCTACTCTGCAACAGGACTTAGTAATCTTTATGGGCCAGCTCTGTAATTGGGAGAGCTCTATAAAACTGACCCACCTCCCTTGCACCATCATCTGCATTGGGAATTGCCCTTCCCTGGCTGCAGCTCTGGTGAACCAGGACAGACCTGGAACCAGGAGGGGGTTGAATGCTGCAACTAATGGGAAACACTTCCGGAAAAGCGGAAAACAGTTCAGTCCAACAGGTTATGTAAAAGCACAGTATTTGGTATCTGTGAGCGAGAGGGCATGCTGCCCACTGGGTGCCCTGCTCTGAGAGAAGGGCAGCAACTGAGTGTCCCACGGCACAGACCTCTGTTCCCAGAGTGGCAGGAAAAAGGGGCTGGATCCCAATGGTCCATAGTAAGCTATTTTCGGCTTATGTATTTGTTATTGCCAAGATCCAAAACATCTGCTTATGCAAAATGGGAAACTAGGTATGTGCTGCCCTTTGTACATCAAACTAATTGATTCCTTTATAATAGAAGCTGTCTGATGATTCACTGGAGTAAATCAAGCAAAACAGTAGGAAGACAAGATGGAAAACAGGAAGAAAACCAGGACCAGTAATAAATCATGATAGATGCTATTCAGTATATAGCTGGAGCAGTAAGTCAATACATGCTAAGCTGCATGAATAAAAGATAATGTGTTTCATCTCTGCAGGGTGTTGCTCAGGCTGTTCCTATTAACAAGATCACCTGGTTCTGCAGAAAATATGCACAGCAACAGGTTTTGTCATATCATCCTTAGAAATCAGACCAGTATTAACATTTTAAGAGTTTATTTGCCAAAATGGAGGGAGGAATGAATATTCCTCATTACTGCAGCTACAGGCAAACATGCATAGATATGGAAAAATACTCTTTACTGGTGTACTGAGGTATGTGGAAGCGGAAGCTTAAATTCCTCTGCAGTGACGGGGAGGTGGGACAGCTTGCTGTTTCTGTGATTTCCAGGGATTAAAGCCAGCTTCCTCTTGCTTAAGACCTACATGAATAAGGCTCCACAGGGAAACAGACTACTTCTTTCCTCCCTCTGCATGTTTGTATAAATCCTGATGCTCTGCAACAGTGCTAGCATGGGGGAAGAACAGCCCTTCTCTCTTCCCCTTTGCAGCATTACACAGTGAGAACAAGTATGAGACCCATGGGAAACTTCAGCCTGTGGGAGGCAGAGGAACTAAAACCTTCTTGCCTACATAGCAACGAGACACGTCACATACTCCAGCCACTCCGAGTTCCCAGCATTTTTCATCTATTGGGACAGTTACGTGGCGTTTTGGCTGCTGCCCTCAATGGCTGGGTCCCGGCCCTCAGCTGCCTGGTGAGCCACTCATGCTCACTGCTTCTGCATCCTTGAACAAGAATTTTCCACTGCCCAAAACCACAGCTTTGGCAATGGGCTCCCCGAGGCTGCTCCAAAGCACAGACTTAGCAGAGGTCCCAGCTCCACCACAGACAGGTAGCCCCATCGCATGTGCTGGTGCAGCTGCAGGGAACAGGACAGACATGGTTTAAGGAATGGGATGCTTGGCGTCACGGCTGTGTGGCTGAGATGTGTGGATTTGCCTGTGATTCCTGCCACCACTCCACATGGAGAAGGCTCTCCTCTGCCAGCATTGAGCCACTGGACAAGGCTGGAATATAGCAGGAGTGCAGATTGCTCAGGCACTGCCACTTTTAACATAGAGCCAGCCATGTGAAACAAGTACGGGAACTGCTTTTCTGGGGTAAGAGGGTAAATTACCCCAGTTTATATAAAATAGTGCAGTGCAAGCCAGCTCTTATTTCTGCTTGAGAATTAATTACTTCACTAAACCACACTGACTCTTCACCTTTCTTTTCTTCCCCACCATCCTCACCAAACACCAGTGGATGCAGTGCCAGAGGGAAGAAAACACCAACTTCTGCGTGGCTGTTTGGCATGAAGCCCCTTTTCTCCCTCCCTGACTCAAGCGAGTCTTCTGTCCCGCTCGATGGTTAAGTCCTGTCCTTCCTACACCTGGGAGTAGGACCCGCTGTCCTACAGCTTTGTTTCATGCAGAGTACAGAGGCTGTGGTGGGACACCAGGCTGAAGTGGTTCAAAAAGCACTGAAAGCAAATCTCTGAGGCCCTCGTGTAATCCACAGCAAGGTCAGATTTCTCTGGAGTAACAAGGCTTTACAGACTGTTAGCAGCATGTAGAGAGGCTTAGCTAACGCAGTTTAGAGAACTTGCCAGAAGTGGGAAAGTATAATTCACCAGTCTGAAGAAATAATCCTCATAGAAGATTATAAATCAGTTCCTCCCTTTACTGTGCTTGGGATTAAGCTGTACAGATTCTAGAAATGCAGCACCTATGACTGCCTCCCTTAAAGAAACCAGCCATGGTTTTGTCTGAAAACTCTGCATCCACGATCACATGAGAGAGCCAGTGTTAGGATTTGTCCTACAAAATGGAGCAAAACTCCGAGCCTGCCTATCTCTGGAATAGCTGCCAGCATGATAGCAGTGTTTTGTAATACTTTGTGCGTTCTTAAGTCTTCTGCAGAGCCATTCTTCTTATCAGGGGCCAGAGTTAAATTTCTGTAGCGATAGTGAGGTGATCCATTGCAGAATGACCTATGTTCGTGTTTATCAGGGCCTCTGACTCCTGTGGGTATCTTGCCCTCTACTCCATCTTCCCTGGAGTGTATTTGAGCATTCCAGTCCTCTGAGCAGCTCCCAGGTAGCTGAGACTCACCAAGCAAAAACGCAGCAGTGCTGGAGGCTTTCCATACAGTCCCAGGAATCCCAGTGGCCACGTGTAATGTTTCATCCCCAGGCTGCATGCAGGTAACACACAAAGCCTCAAATGTAAGCCATAAGCGAGCAGCACTGCTTATGCTCAACTGCTTTAAGAGACTTTGAAGTCATGTAATCACAGAATCATAGAACAGTTTGGAAGGGACCTTCGAAGTCATCTAGTGCAACCACCGTGCAATGTGCAGCCACATCCTCAAACTGCATCAGGTTGCTCAGAACCACATCTAGCCTGGCCTTGAATGTCTCCAGGGATGGTGCATCCACCACCTTTCTGGGCAACCTGTGCCAGTGTTTTACCACCCTCATTGTAAAGGATTTCTTCCTCACATCCAGCCTGAATCTCCCCTCTTTTAGTTTAAAACCATCACTCCTCATCCTACTGCAGCAGGCCCTGCTAAAAAGTCTCTCCCCAACTTTCTTACAGGCCCCTTTTAAGTAGTGAAAGGCGGCAATAAGTCGTCAGTTGATCACAGAGCTCCCAGGCAGCTGCTGCAGCCCCCAGCCCAGCCTGGCACCCGGCAGCATGGGCTGCCCAGTTAGCATGCATGAGGACAAGTGGGCAAAACACCCCAGAGCAACCCAGGAACCCTTAAAAACCTTTGGTAAGGGGGGAAAAGAGTCAGCGTGGTCACAAACAGCCTTTTAAACTAACAAGTGCAGCACCACAGCTGCCCACATCCTGCACTGAGCCTCCCTGGACTGTTGTACATAAGCACCGTGAAGGCAGCACACAGCATGCAGGCAGGATATTGCTAGTATTATTATTTATTTATACATGTGTCTGGTTTATTATACCATATTATTGCTGTTTATGATTATTTCTTAATAACTTCATCGAGTGACATCGTTTAGTGTGAGGTGTCCCTGCCCATGGCAGGGGGATTGGAACTGGATGATCTTAAGGTCCTTTCCAACCCTAACTATCCTATTCTATTATATTATATTCTATCCTATCCTATCCTATGCTATGGTTATTATAGCATTACCCTACTTTAATGCTGCAGCTACACCACGTGAAAACCCCGCGGGGCCGACCCAGACGCGCGGGGACTAGCCAAGGGGGCGTGGTCACGTCAGGGGGCGTGCCGAGGAGGGCGTGGCCTAAGCGGGGCCGAGGCCGGCGCGCTGCGTGTGCGTGCGCGCGTGGGGCAGTCGGGGGGCAGGCCGGGCAGGGCGAGGCGGTGGCGGCGGCGGCGTGACGAAAGCCGCGCCCATTGGTGGAGCGGCGTCACGCGGCGCCGCGGCGGGAGGTGATTGGGTGGGAGCGAGGCGGGGCTGGGCCGGGGCTCACCCCCGGTCTCCTCCCTGCTCCCCCCCCGCCCCCCCCGCCCGGGGGAAGGTGGCCGGTCGCGCGAGGTCCGTCGGTCGCCTCGCGCAGGAGGCGGCGGGAGGGTCTCGCGGCCGTCGGAGGCGTCGGTGATGCGGCGCTGAGCCCGCCCCGCCCTCGGCCCTCCCTCCCTCCGCCCTCCCGGCGCCTCGGCTCCCCCTCCCCCGCCACAGGCCGGGAGCCGCGCAGCCGGGGCCCGGCGGGGGAGCTCCGAGCTCCATGGGCAATACCGTCACCTGCTGCGTATCCCCGGACGCCAGCCCCAAGCTCAGCCGGGCCCGCGGCGGCGGGGCAGCGCCTGGGCCCGAGCGCTGGGTGGACGCGTACCAGCCGGCGGCTGCGGCGGGCGGCGGCGGCTCGGGATCGGCAGAGGCCGAGTCGGGCGACTCGGATCCCGGCGGCGGCGGCCCCCACCTCCAGCACATCAGCGACCGGGAGTTCCCGGATGGTGAGCGGTGGGGCCCGGCGGGCGGGCGGGCAGCGCCGGGTACCCCGTCCCTGTCCCGCCGGCGGCTGTCCCCGTGGTGCCCCCGGGGCGCGGCAGTTCCCGGCCTGGGGCCCGCCCCCTTTGTCCCGGTGGCGGGAGGGAGCGTGCGGTCCAGCGAGCCCCCCGGGGGGAGCGGCCCTGCCGCCGGCCGGCCCGCGCCGCGCCCCAAGCAAAGTTCCCCGCGGCTGACAGCGCCGGGGTTTCCTGCGGACGCGCCGCCGAGTGCCGCCGACGGGGCAAACCGGCCCCGCGTCCGGGACCTCTGCCCGAAGTGCACGCCGCGGGGCCACCGCAGCGGCGCGTTCCCTGAACGAGTAACCCGGCGGAGGAGCGGCCGGTGCCCCCTGCCCGGTGCTGCCCTGCCGGGGTCCCTGGCTGCCCCGCTGGTCGCACCCGGGCCGCGGGGAACCCGAAGGAGCCGTGGCAGAGCCCCTTGTGCTCCCGTCTGAGGTGGAAGTCTCGCTGCTTGTTACTCCTTAACTATGCAGTCGTGACTCAGTCGTAATGCTCAGGCAGTTAGCAAAAGCTTCTGCATTTCCAGCCTCTGTTGAACAGGAGGAAGGAAGAGGGTGTGTGGGGAGTAAGGGAATTAAGAATTACAGAGATTGTGTTCATATGACATCATTGTGGCTGGACGTGGGTAATTTGTAATCTAGCTCTGCAGGGTGTTCAGTTATAGCTGTGGACTCATTACACCGACATTCCTTGTCGTGCAGCTCTCGGTGTTCCCAGTTTGTTTTCCTTCAGCTCTTGGGAAAGTCGGTGTTCAGATTCCTTCCAGTTCTACCTGAAGCAGGGGTGTCACACGGACTTGATCTGTAACGCGTCTCCTTTTGAGACATGCCTCTGAAGAGCTGGCAGGGTTGTGCTGCAGTGATAGTTACAGGGACAGCATGTAACAGGTTTGTGGTGCTCCCGTCTGTCTGTATGCTCACGTGGTGCCATAAGCGCACAGCACAGTGTAATAGTTTATGATAGTCAAAACTCAGTTTAATTAACAAGCTTCTCGCTATTCATTTTCATAATTATAACCACACCTATATGAAACCTATTCAGTTGAAAAAAGATATCCTGTTTGATAGCTTTAATGTACAGGGTATACAATGAGAATTCATGGGCCCTCCGTACTCATCTTGAACTTAGGAAGAAGATTTTTTCTTATCAAGAAGAAACTGGCTGCCAAAGAATGAGGAAACCTTCAGAAATGGAGTTATTAAACTTGCAAGGTTCTGCACAGCACCATATGGTGCAGCTGTTACAGAAACGAGACGGAACGCTCAGCCCCTTTGATCTGCTTTGAGACAGCTGTGCAGTACAGCAGTAGGAGAAATCGTGTTTGCCATCTAGGAGAAATAAAACTTTATTTTTGTGAGATGTTACAGAAATCTCTCAGCTCTCCCATGCTTGTTAAGGGAGGAGGAGCTGAGCTCTGAAAATTCTGATAACTCAAGCAAAAATTCCCAAGCTAAATAAATCTGCTCAGGAATAAGGGTTGTATTTGTTTGAATCTTTAGTATGTGGGTATGTCAGTAGCGCTGAGTAACCAGGCTTAACTGTGATTTCAGGACTGGCCTTGAAGTAGGGAAGTATTTCAGATTTTGAATTTGCAGACATGAATAATGGTGCATAGTCCAAGAGTCAGATAGTAGCTGTCTTGTTACAGGTTTTGCTTATGTGGCTATGGAAATTTTAGTCTTGAGGCAGGAGGTAATCCTAAAATTAGAACTGCGTAAGTAGTATGTTTTAGATGATGTTTAAGATCACTTTTACAGTGGTACGTGGTTCACTGTTGCGTGGCACAGAAGGAGATCTGCTGCAGATGATTGATGCTATTTGTCTACAGTTTTCCAATTGATGTGACTGTTTAGGGCTGCAAAAGGTATCCAAGCTTGATATCTTTATGAAAATCCAATTTCGTATGGTCAGTATTAGAAGTAAAACCTCTTGTGTTCATTTTTGAATGTTACAAAGCGCTACTTGGATAGGCTGGAAGCAGTTAACTTCAAAACGTAAAAAGCATTATTTGCTAAGCCTGAAATAAAATGTTATGAAACAGACATTGTGGTGAGTTTTTAGGTGATACTGCTATCTGTTTAATTTAAGACTTTCTATGAAAATAATAAAGCTGTAAATGCAATGCTTGCATATTCCAGATAGCTAAACTTATCCCTTTTAACTCTGGGGTATAAAAGCTGTCAGCATACCCACACCGTGCAAGCTGCCTGCAGTAGTGGTAAGTAGTCCAGCAGTTTCATTTGAGGGATAACTATTACTTCTGTAACTTATTAGTATATAATATCATAGGTTAGCTAAGATGCCAATCTTGTCCATAATGTTAAGCCTGGGAACCTACTGACTGGCCTTTTCTTGAGTGCTTTGGCAGGGGAAAAAGAGAGAAAGCTACAGGGGAAAAAAAGTCAAGATTGTCTTGGCTATTTTTGTTCAATGCTGCTCGCTCAGTTCTGGGAGTTTCTAAGAACACAGCTAAATATATCAGAAAGTTAGCATCCAAATGTGAGGGAGATGCTTCATTCCTTAAATTTTTATATTTGTTTGTTCTTAAGTCAGTCTTAATGCTTTCGCACTTGTTTTGCTAAAATGGAGTGTTTCGGTTGAGTCAGGAATGCAGAAGTTACCAGCTGAGCCTTGGACTTTTTGTTTTGTAATGTTTTGTCTTGCTTTTTCTCAGCAAGCGGAATGTAGTCCTTGCAGGCCTATGCCTTTAAATGAGGATTATGCTGTAGCTTCTCCAGCACACTACTTAGCAGGCACTGCTTTCCAGTCAGCACCACTTATATTGTCTGTATCAGATCAAAATTAAACAAGAAAAAATGTCACTATCTTAAAACGGGGAGGTTATGAAGTGGTATTCATGTATGACAAGGAGTGGCAAGTGGAACGGAGGTAAAACACACTGTGAAAGTGTAATGCTTCAACGCAAGTTAATGCAAATGGGAAGGGATTGCCAGATCCACTGCTAAGACAGAATTTAAAGGATGACTTTGTATTTTATGGTTCTCAAGATCCTGAGCGATAACCTATTCAATGCAGGCTTTTCCAGAATGAGAAATAAGCCTGTATTTGTGGTATGATGCGCTAAGCCAAGTTTTATTATATAAACGGGAATAAATATAACTTTGAAAATGATAGGTTTTCCCATGTAGGTTCATGCGTAGTGGTAATGTTAAAAGCTGAAATGAACCTGAAGCTGATGGTTGACTGTTCAGCTGTGCAGTAACTCTTCCTTCTTCCAGTGGGCAAGCAGCAGTCCAGAGCGGTTTGAACTGACCAAAAGGCTTTCCTATCTAGTTTTATAAATGGCAACTCTTTGATCTTAACGTGCTATTTGGGGTGTGCTGGTTGCTGGTGTGGGTTCTTTTTTGTTGTTTTGGTGTTCCCCACGGTAATGTGTGTCTGCTAATCTTTATTTGGCCTTGTTTTTTTTTCCTGTGATATTCTTTTCCTGGTTGTTTGGGGGAGAGCTTCTTTTGGCTGACACTTTCTTGTCTATCCCTATGTTTAAACATAGATTTAACTTTTCATAAATGCTTTCTTTGATCCTTGGATAAAACTAGAACACGGCCTTGCTTGGCAGACTTTTCTCACTTGAAAACATCTCCCTCCACCACTGTTGCTTACTGAGTTGACAATTTTAAGCATGGCTTTGCCTGATTCACATGAACCAAGGGGAAGATTGTTGGCCTACTGAACTGGTGGGACAAAATGAATGTATACCTTCACCTGAAGAACTAGAGGATGGGGAGAAGGGTGGAGAACAAGGGAAAAGACAAATCAGGAATGAGAGGGAATGGCAGATGGGATCAGGAGAGCTGCTGAGTGGGATGTGGTCATTACACAGAGGTTAGATGGGAAAACAGGCAGAAGGAGGCTTTGAAGAGGAGGGTTAGCAGAGAATGAAAGAAGTGAGGTTTACCTAACAGGCTCAGACTAGTGCCTAGAATACCTTCGAGCAGCTTTTTGCACCTTCTTTTCTTTCTCCAGCAGCCCCCTGGTTCTCTAGAGGCTGTGCCATGCTGAAAGGGGCAAGCTTCAAGTTGCCTGTGTACTGCGGTTATTAAACAGTGTTGAACAGATACTTGAATACATTGACTGTGATCTGACTTCACCAACAGCTTGTCTATAAACTTCCTTGTAGAAGGTCTAAATACTGTTCATTTGCTTCTCTCATATATAATGTCAGCTTACTTCAAGCATGTGGCTGGAGGGATTTTTTCCTGTTTTGTTTTGTTTTAAATCCTGGTTATAATGTTAATAAGTTAATTATAATGTACAAAAAATACAAGTACTTTGGTGCAAGGAGTTAGCTTTCTGAAGCAGTTTTCAGCACAAGAAAGTCTTAACCATCTCATGTTGGTTTTTGCTCGTCTCTATTTGAAGATCTATAACTGCATAGGCTGCCAAATACCATTGTCTAGTTATATATGTACAAAGTTGGGGTGAAAGCTGTCTGATGCTCTGGTCCCTTTTCTTGTGTTCCCTCTCTTTTCTTCCTTGTATTCCCTGAGTTTTTCACCAAACTTATTCCCACACTTATTCCCCCAGAACTCTCAATATCCGTTTCCTATAACTGGCTAAGAATTAATTACAGAGGTGTTTGTAGCAGTTGCAAACAATATGTGATCTTGACAAGTGTGAAAGTATGGACTCTCTATAAGCCTGAAACACCTTCCATGTTGGTTTAAGATTGCCTAATGTCATGGCCTTGTGAAATGATCTGTAAAGTGCCTTTAGTGAAAATGACTGAATCGGTGTCATTCAGAAACAATGATGAAATTGATTTACAAATCTGGGACCTGGAAATGGAAATGATCATAATTGTTTTATAGCATCTGTACTTCTGTTCTTCCGCTTGGGCACTGCTGACAGCTAAAGAATGCTCTGTCCTTTTGTCTCTTTGCTAAATCTTTGGCACTTTAGCAGCAAGTAAGTTTGTGTAAGCCTTAGGTTAAGAATAGTTGATATGGAACACAACGTACGTAAAACTCATATGGAAAGAAACTGGTTTGTTTTGGTGCACATGTTTCTTCAGGCTTCCAGTATAACAGCTACGATAATGAGAGATTTTCATGAAATGGGAAATATTGGAAGGAAACATACGGCTAACGCGAGGGTTTTGATGAAACCTGTGGAACTAAGGAAACCGAATTAATTTTCATCTTGATTTTTTTTTTATTAAACTGTTTCCATGTAATTAACCTCTAGGATCCTTTCTTTGTCAGGCTTTCTTTAGGACACTTTCTCTTTTCCCTCCTACCAGTCAGGGTAGATGTAAAGCAACAGCAGTTTTGTGGCTTGGAGTATCTGTTCTCTCAAGTGTGATTAGTGTGGTGAGGTCATACTGAAAAGCTGACTAACAGGCGAATGAACTCTTGCAAGAGCCAGCAAAACACAAAAGCCTGCTCCTCCCAGATTCACATTACACATTAACGTGAGGGTTCTAACAATGTTTCTTCCATATATATAGGAAGAAGTGACTCTGGGAGGCAGGAGGAAAATTCGACTTAACATTAAGAATCCATACGCTGGATCTGCAGATCCTTGCCAACAAGCTCATGTTGAGATTTCTAAATCTGTTTTTTCTTCATTACAGCTCAAGTTTGAATGTGCACTTTTATTTCACTCACCAGAAAATAGTGTTTTCAGAAGAAAACTCTGGATGTTTCGACTTAAAGGGACAAAAGAGGATGCAGCTAGCGTTTAAAGCTCGGCGCTATTTATTTAAATGTGTAGTAAAGCCAGATGGATAAAACTGAAGATCGTACTTGCAGGTCATGCAAATATCAGATTTACCTCAACAGCTTATGCAAAAATCCCACTGTCAAGCAGGTAGTGTTCTGCAGTGTTTGATGAGCTGTGTGTGTATAGCACAGCTTTGCTTCTGTGTGGAGTTCTGCAAGGATCTTGAGTCACTGGAGGATTCAAACATAGTTTTTGGGGTTTATTCCAGTGTGAAAAGTAACACTGTCTTGTTATCAAACGTGTCAGGCAGACTCAGATAATAAACTGCTGAATGCCAGCTTCTTTCGAAGACCAAAAAAAGCTTTTCTGTAAAATTAGTGGACATGTTTTGTTATACAGATAGTTATTTTTCTTTTATAGAGCAAGCTGCAGTGATTGTAAAGACTGCACATTGGAAAGAGTGACTGAGCTTGTGCCTAAATAGGCACAAAACGTGATGGCACTGTTACTTTCCCAAAAGCCCAAACTTCATTTGAAGTTCGCATTAACATGAGCAATCAGAAGGGGATTAAAAGCACGTGCCAGTCCCATCAGGTGGCATATGGCACTTGGCATACAATACAATGCATCTTATTTTAGTTACCTGCAGACACTAGGTGAAAAGAGCGTGTGAGTTGTCACGGAGATAACTTGCAGTTATCAGCATGAATCTAGGATTATAAAACTTGTTTGATCTTTCATGTGTACAGTTAGAGACTTCTGGTTTGGCATATCAATTAAAAAATTAGAGTAGTGGTGTTCTACTTTTAGCTACTGATGGGAGTGAATTGTGTTATGTGTTAAGGTCTGTATGGGGAATAAAAAGCAGACAGCATTGTAACCAATTCTTGCTCCTTGCCTTTTTGAATGGGCCTACATTAAATGCAGTACAGAAACACATCTCTAGCAAAATATCAGTAACTTCTAAGATCTACCTTGTGAACTACTGTTTCCCTTCTAGTTCCAAGATAAAATCCCAGGAGCATCTAGTTTTCCTCTGGTTTAACTGGTTCTGCTTTCACTGTGGAATTTGGGGCACTCCTGACATCCTGCTGTTCTGCCTAGCTAAAATGTGTGGAAGTGATTATAACCCTGGGGGGTACATAGTGAAACACATGGAAGCCTCCTCAACTTCCTTCAGACCCAGGAAAACTAGGTATTGTGTATGGTGGAACAGATTTCTCCATCATGTTTCCCCAGCAGGGGCTGTGAACTGAGGGATTTGCTGTGGAGGCCGATGATAATGGTGTGGATCCTCCTCTGCTTTAAGAAATGCAGGATCTTGTATTGACTTTTTTAAGCCACATAACTTAATAGATAACTGAAACCCTGGCAAGCCCACGGTATTTAATAGATGGTCTGCACTTCTGTTTTCTCAATTTTTCTGATTTTAATAGCAAATTTGAAATGCTTATTGTGTCACCTTCTTGTTGAACCAGCCCAACTAAGGAGTGTGATGTAAAAGGACGAGTAATTCCTTCTTAATTGAGAAAGTTTGTTATATACTGAAGTAAGTTCTGCAGCCTTCTAAAACATCACAGTGCACATAGATACATGCTGGGTACTGGTAATGGTACTGCTGTTATCATAGTTGTGCCATAAAGAACAACTGTCAGATTTTAAATGGCTTAACAAAATTCTTTGTGTGTTGTGTGAAGTCGGGATCTTTAGAAGTAATCATTAACAATGAGGGAGGTCAAACACTGCACAGGTTACCCAAAGAGGTTGTGAAGTCTCTGTCTGTGGAGATGTCCAAAACGTGACTGAGACAGTTCTGGACAGACCCTGCCTGGGGCAAGAGGTTGGATGTAGCTGATCTCAAGAGGTCTCTTCCATGCTCAACAATTCTGCCTTTCTGTGAACAAAGGCCAACTGTGCAGGCTGGGTTTCGTTGTTTTCTTTTTAAATAGACCTGATTTCCTCCAGGGGGTTACTAAGGAGTGCTTTTAAGGGACCTGTGCATTTGCAAGTGTTGGTTAAGATTGTTTTCACCAAGGTTTTCCCTTAAAATAGAGTTCCTTTCTGAGAACCAGTTGTGTTTGAAAGCGCTTTGTTATGAAACAGATCCAAGTCCTTTATGTATTCAGATTTGCTTGTATTAGTTATGAAAATGGAGCAAGTTTTGTATCTTTTGAGTCCATCCCATTCTGGAACAGAGATGTGTTTTGTTGAAGGCGAATAATTGGGAGATCAGAGTGCTTTCTTTCTGTCCAAATTTGGGGAAGGAGCCACCAGTGGAACATTTAAAGGATAGACTAACCTGTGTGTAGCTGAGGACATAACAGGAGAAGGCAAATGGAAAACAACGTCTGTGTGCTGGGCTCTGTGGTGAGTTCGAGGTGGCTGGTGAGGAGTAAACACAGGCTGAGTTTAGACCACAGTTGTAACTTTTGGGAGTGTTTAGGGGGATAGAAATAGAATAACAACTTAAAGGACAAATAATTTTATGTGAAGGTATTGTTAGGAATAACAGACTTCGAAATGTGCTGGCAAACTTCTTAGCCTCATTTGTTTTTTTGGGTTTTTAACCTTTATTGGAAGTGTTAAGTAACTCACATCTTTCACACTGTAAGGTAATGAAATATGAGGGAAGCTCAAACATTAATGAAAGCTAGTATCCCACTGAGCAGGGGAGCTCTGTTTACAGTAAGAGATGATTTTATGATTTAATGCTTTAAATACATGCTGTATCAAAATGTTACTGCTGGCTGGTAAAGCAGAGGATGGAGCTAAACCTATTAAAGAAGTGCAGTATTTTAGCATTCTAAAGTAGTGAAATCGTCAAAGGGCTGCTGCTTAATGACAGTGACATCTTTGACTGTCAGCTTTATTAATGAGACAATATATGCAGCATTATGCAGTGTGTAAAATGTGTTCTTAATAGTTAGAAATCACCCGTGGAGGTGTGTAAAACAGTAGATAAGTAGCTAGCATAAATTCCTAAAACCCACACATCTGACATTGCACAGGTGAGTAAAAGTAAAGCCTTTATGCAGATCTTGCATAAAGATACAAGGGAAAGGATATAAGATCTTGAGCTGGGTTCGGAGGTTTGCTCCTCAAAGTAACATGATCTGCCCTGTGGGGGAACTTTGTGCTCTCACCAGCACATGGAGCACCCAGCAGCAGCAGAGGTAGCTGAGATTGTCTGAAGGGCAAGCAAGCTGCAAGGCATTCTTGAGAATCAGAGTGGTGACAGAGGGAAGTAACGTCAGGCTTGTCTGTGCTCCAGCTAGAGACAGGGTTGATCTCACAAGCTTGGTAGTACCACGGCACTGAGAGATGCAGGGAAATAAGGGGGAAACTGTTCTTAATACACACCTCTCAGAGAGAGCAGGAGGGCCATTGTAGCACAGCAACATTACTGTGCTGCTCCCATAGACTTAATTTCTGGTGGGAATCTTTCTTTCTCGCCTCTTTATCACTGACTCTGATAGAAAATGTGTTTTGACTTCTATTGAGTTGATAGGCTCTGGAAAGAAAATGTTTTGGTCTTGTTTTTTTTGCTTTTTGTATCATCCTGTTGCTTCTCTCATTTCTGATTACTCATGTTTTAATTCCCATTATTTCTGTTCATTCTGGGGCATACCATGCTGCTTTCTTTCTCTGCTGACTTTATGTGTAGCTTGAGCTTTCTGTCATGTATCTTCTGATGTAGTTCCTAATCGAAACTTACCATTATTTTCAGGGCTAGATATCCTGAGTTTGGATTGTAGGTGCTACAAGAGTGAAGTATTAGGAGTTATGCTTGGTTGTGAGTCGTTATTTGCAGACAGATTTATCTCTTCCTCTGGGTTTTCTTTTGCCGAGTTTCCCATTACATTTTGCCTCTTCTCATGTTCTTACCTGCCTCTTGTTTAATGCTTCCTTCCTCAGCTCTATTATTGTTGCTTTTTGGTATTCCATGAGCAGCACTGACAGTTTAGGAGGAGCAAATCATACAACTGATTTTTCCACCACCTGGAAAAAAGCATTGTCCAGTGAGAAGAGGGCAGAAAGGATGGTTAAAATTCTCTGGCTGCTTAGAAAGTGAAAGCTACGGGGAGGTGGTCTGCTAAATGTGTCTTTCTTTTCTTCAGTCTCTTGCAAGACAAAAGCAGATGTACTGTTTCTGCTAATGCCACGTAATTCTGGGATAAGAAACATACAGTTGGTCTTGATCACTTCTTGTGGGGTTTTGTACTGGGGGCTGCACAGCGTCCTGAGAAACATGAAGTCCTGTGTTAAGAGTTACTGAATTCAGTAGTCATTTTCCTCTGTTTTCCTGTGCTTGTTCCTTCCTAATCTTCCTTGCTGCCTTCCCCTGGGTATCACAGAAGTCTCAAAGTCCTGCTTGCTCTTCCCTATCATTCCATAGTGAGTCCCATAGCTCTGTAGGCATTAGTACCCATTGGTGGGAAAGGTGATCTGGGCTGTGTGGACCCTCACTGGATGCTTAAAAAACTCAACTGGGTAAAGCCTTGAGCAGCCTAGTTCTACTTTGTAGCTGACCCTGTTTTCAGGAGGAGGTTGAACTGGAGACCACCTGAGGTCCTTTCTAACCTAACATCCAGTTATTCTCAAAGTAGTTGCTGAACTATAAATAAATTCTGAATTGTTTACTCTGGTTGCATATAAATGTGCTAATAATAATCTGTACTTGAAATCTGCATATTGCAGTCTTGTTCTGCCTGTTGATACTTCAGTTATTTGGTAGACGAGGAGAATACTTCAGGTTCTGAATCACTCCTTTCTCAAATCTAGAAAGTTGATTAATATTTGCCATTATTAGTGATTGCCTGCTCTGTGCCAAAGTTTGTTGGGGTTTCTTTATTTGTTTTAAATCAAGTGTTAGCATTAAGAACTAGAGTTGGTCTCTGTATTGTCTCTTAAAAGTGATTTGTTAAATCAGTGTAAGAAACTTGTCAACATTGTGGACAAATTTTACACTATGTTGTTGAGACATTACAAGCAGTGGTTAAATGCGCCACTATGGCGTGCTATTGTGTGCTGGATTTCTTTACTTTTTCTCTCCAGGGAATCAAATGTGTATTAGTGGTACTTCAGGTATTAGCTGTGAGGCAAATTCTGTTCTAGGACTTCTGAACCAGGACTTCTTACATTCTAATTACGTGATTAAATTCAATAATCTGTTCACTTTGTGCAATGAATGAGCACATTATGGTGAAAACAGGAGTACTGGTTTTGTAAGTTAGCTTCTAAAAACTGCTTGAGGTGGTCTGCTTTGAGAGGAAATTCCGGATTGAACAATATCTGTGTTCCTAAATAGACATTGGCTACCTTCCTTACTTACCTACTTACCTTACATTACCTACTTACTTACTAAGTAAGTAAGGTAGAGATTCAAAATCACAGTGGTCTGCATTCTGGACCAGTGTCAGAGCAGTACTGCTGGACTGAGGTCAGTGATGTTGTAAGTACTTGGAAAACCTAGAGGTCCCATGTTTTGCACTGGTGGGAATCTGGAATGAGAAGTCTTGGGGACACACGTACTTTTGCATTTACGTTCACTTGCTGACGCACAAGGGCTGTGGCTGTGCTGGGTGTTAGGTGCAGTACCACAAAACATTCACAGTTAAGACTTCCAGCGCCAAGAGTTTGTGCGTGCTGTGGCTACTATTTAACTGCTTCTGTTGGTTGAGTGCATAAAAAGCTCTTTAAGATTTTTTTTTTTAATTATTAAAAGTTGATGGTGATTCCGAGATTATTTTTAAGGGTGCGGCAGCAGCACTGGCAAACCAATGAACTTGAAATTGAAACACTAAGGTGCAAGTTTGCAAGCTTGCATGCTTTTATGGTCAGCATCGCATAAGTAGCACACAGGAAGATGAGAATGACAAATCACAGAATAGTTAGGGTTGAGAAGGACCTTAAGATCATCTGGTTCCAACGTAAATGGGTGTGAATTTGCCCTTTCCTTTCAAGTACCAGAGTGCTTGATTATTCTGTCGATGTGTTCACATAAGTCAGTGTGTCTGTAGCATGACTTCCTCAGAACAGCTGTTTCTTGTGTCAAAATGCAGCTCAAAATTTCATCATGATGTTTACAGTTTCATCAACAAACTTAAGTGATCACTCCCATCTCAATCTAAGGGAGTAATATATCCTAATGTCATCACTGGGTCATTGTGGCAAAAGATTAAAGCAGTCATTTTGTTCTTCAGTAGCGATATATTAGCTGTGCAGGGTTTTACTTGAAACTCCAGAAGAACAGAATAGTGCAAGATCCATGTTTTGATATGTGTCAGTGCTGTAAAACTTACCTATTAGGTTCTTTTATAAGACCACAGAGATTCTGTCTGTCCATGTTGAGTACTTAAAGCACAGAGTGAAAGATGAGCAGTGTCTTCTTTTTCCCTCCCTCTGAGATTATGCTCTTGATAAAGTTCTCACTTTCTGCCCTTTACTGAGCGCAGGCTCCACACCCAATCACCCAAACACAGAGGGGTGCATACTGACTTTTGAAGACGTGCGTTGTTTTCTGCAATCCCTCTTTCCAGATTTTGTCATGATGGAAACCATGAGATGCTTCATGGCAGTAGGACTAAGTCCGCAGGGTTTTTTATTCAGAGGGGGAAATGTCAGATTTTTATTTATCATGACAAAAGTAGGGTTTCTCTTTAGAGAGACAGTCCATTTCTGATCTTGTCTCCATCACTGTACTTGAGCATTTTAAGGCTGGGTGGGAAATGTTGCTGTAATCATCTTCTGTTAAAGGTCTCTCTGTTCTTTTGTCCTTTCTGTTTCAGATTTAGCTTTGGAATCTAATCCATCTGATCATCCTAGAGCAAGCACAATTTTCCTGAGCAAGTCTCAAACAGATGGTAAGCTTCTTCCAATTTAAAAAAAAGCAGGAGAAAACCTGGAAAAATAACTGTTTATTTTAATTACACAGCTCAAACACTTACGTTACTTCAGTTCTTTCAAGACATAGGGATTAATAATTTGTGTGTTTACACAGCAATATATTTGTAGGCTGCTTTACTCAACACTTAAAATCACTTGTTCTTCTGAACACTTAAATATCAGGAGATTTCAGAGTCTGGATCCTAGTAGTCTGAAGGAGCAAGGCTTTCTTCATTACTGTAATTCAAGCTTTAAATTAAATATATATATATATTAAAAAAATCAAAGGACAGTTTTCTATAAGGAGTAATAAGCCTGAGCCATCAGTCTGTATCAGTTGCTTTTGACTATGTTGGTTTAAACCATTTGAACAGTTTCAGTTAGCATAATTATTCTTGAATCTTGGTTTTAATTGCATGGATGTGATGGGATTTTCTGTTTCTTTGCAGTTCCCTTGTTTACTTGGTAAAAGTAAATGTTGAACAATCACTGTAGCTTGCACGTTCCAAAGTGCTGTTGAAAAGTGGAGACATTTCTGTATTGCACAAGTAAAAAAGAGTTGTGACAATAGTAAATTTTGAAGCTGCAATTGGAAAGGAGTTTAAGATTGTTATTTAAAATGCTTCTGCTCCTTTTACAGTTGCTTCTTGAAGAAGTTTTTTCTAAGCTGTTTTTCTAAGTGCTGCATTTGAGATTGGGAGTGTTGTGGAAAGCTGCAGAGCATCTTCCACTTTGGCATAGCTTTGCCCCAGAAAAGGAGAATCATTTTGACAGGTCTGTCAGTTGCAGTCCTGCTCTTCAGTCTCACGACAAGTAGTAAAGTTGTCAGTGGTATCAACTTCATAATGCTCAGACAATCTGTGAGCAGTGGAAACAAGCACTAGCATGATACTCCAGAAGAGGTGGTATCAGGGAAATTTTAGGCCTCTTTCTATGAGGCCTCTAAGGTCCATCTTCAGACAGACCTGCACATTTCAAATGCCTCCTAGATGAGCACTGTTTAAGTTGCAGTTAGCAAGCTGACTTGATTGTTGAGCATTGTAGTGCAGCTTTACTGTGCAGCCTTTCAGCCTCGCTGCTAATATTCAAACTACATGAACATCTTTCTTGGGCGTAGTATTGGTTTTAAACATGATTTGGTATTCTTCAAATGTAGTGCATTGAAATGTATGCACTTGTGTTCATGTAGAAAAATGGTCTTCTAGGTGAGATATCTCTTAAAACTGTTCTCTGAAGCTTGTATTAGTTGGGTGAATTGATTTTTACAGGTTATGTTTATGAGCAAGTCAGGCAGAAGAATTTATTTTCAAATTTCACTGAATCTTCTTTAGTTAAACTTCCATAGAAGTAGTAGAATTCATATAGGTAAGATCCCTCTCACTGAGGTGTTAGCAAGGTTATGAGTTTTCATTTATGCAAAAAGAAGAATTTTGGATACTCTGTTCCAATAATTAATTTTTCTAAGTATGTAAGAAAGCGTGCCCTGCTAACAAGTGGTAATGATCTGAGATCAAAACTTCAGAGCAGTCACCTGTCCAGGTAGGTCACATTTTGTGTAGCTTTTTGCATGTACGCACCTTTCAGCTCTCCTTTGAGATCATTGTTTTACTTCTACTGTTGTAGCTGGAAGTTACACCTTTCAGTCTTTCTGAAAAGCTGACACAGTTTACAGTTACCAGATAACATGGTTGTGTCTATATGATAAATGGGCATAGCTTGTGCCAGCATCTTCTGTAGAATGAGACAGGTTTTTACCCTTTGCTGTGTAATAGGAGGAGTGCAAACACTTGTATATAATGCTGGGCACCTCACTTCCTCCTTGTGTCTCTTTGGTAGATTCAGTGTGTGATGTTTTTACTTCTAATTGCTAAGTGTTTGCTGTTGGATGTTGAACAGTGTCTATTTGAACTACCTGAAATCATCCAGTTTTTCATGATGCAGAGCATCTCTTCAAACCTGAGATATTTTTGCCTTAGTGAGATGGTTAGAAGTAGTTCTTAAATGTACACATAGATAGTTAGAGGTAGCGTGTGGTTAACTAGCTTGATAAAACTTAGGTTTTTTTCCTCAAACTGCTTTTCCAGACACCTGAAGTCAAATTTGAAACTTCTACTACTCATGTACTTCAGAAGACTAGGTTCATAGAATGACTTTATTGAATGTAAATTGGGATTGTATTTAAAAAACCTTTCAGTTCACATTCTTTCTTCCTCTTTCTAGTGCGAGAGAAGAGGAAGAGTAACCACATCAATCATGTAAGTAAAACAAATTCTTAGTGTGCTATATAGATGATGTTAGCATACTGGGACAAAGTCAAATTCAAGGAACAACTGTGGTAGTTCTGCATATATAGTCCTACACATGTTCCAAATTCTCCATAGCAAGATAAAACTGAATTATCTTTGTCTGTAAGAAATAAACAAACAGGCCCAGTATCACAGAGCACAGAATGAATGATTTCAAAGGAGTAAAACTGCATTTTTTTTGTTGTATCAGTCTTGAGCATTTCACAACAGTAAAGGAGAAACACAAGTCAGACTGCCTACTTAAAGCAAATTAAACTGGATTAATTTCTCACCTAAGGTGACAAGTCTGAAATGACTTGCTGCTTGAGCATCACTGTTGGACCTACTGTGAGGAGTGTATCCAGCATGAAGAGGGGATGATGAACAAATATCACCATCAGCATGATAAACAAAAGATAATCTCTTAGTTTTAAAATCTGAAACATGCCCTAAGCTTTCTCTGCAAATATTAGTTGGTTTTGACACTTCATTTACAAAAGAAAACCCCCAAAAAATACCCACCAAAAAAGAAAAGCAACCCACAAAAAAGGTGCAATGTCATTAATAAGTGCATAAAAAATTATCGACTAGTGAAGTTAAAAATGGAAGTTATTAACACAAAGCTTAAAAAATACTGCCTAGCAAAAGTGCCTACTGATAAGTTACTGGTAAGATAAAGGTATTTCAAGTCTGTTATATTTAGTATGATTATACAGGTGGATCCTATATTTTATTCCTTTTCTTTCTATTTCAGTTCCAGCTTTAGTCTGCCAGCACCCAGTGAAATGTGATTGTATTGGTTTTGCTGGCAAACTTTAGCTGGAATGGCAAATATTCCCAGGCAGCCATTGCTGGGTAAAGGGTGCCAACATTTTCATTTGGAAGACTTTCAAGGTTTTGGACAAGGGGTTTAAAAAGATTCTGGCAAAAACTTAACAAATCATGAATTGCTTGATTAAAATCCTCCCTCAATTATGACATTCTAGCTCTAGTACAAGGCATTCTCTAAAAATGCTCAGGGAAGCCTGACTTAGTGTTGTATAGGAAGATTTCTTACAGTATAAAATCTGCAGGATGAGGATAGATGATGAAACATACTGATAGCTCTGAACAGTGAAAATAAGGGTCATAGTATTACTTTATTTCCAGATTGCAGACACTAAACAAGACACGAGTGAAGAAGTTTGGTTGTTTGGGGATTTTAACTAAAATATAACAAGACAAACCCCCAAATGCAAAAATATCCTTACATGGAATGATACTGGATAACCAGAAAGTGTAAAGGCACAGGATATAAAACAGGGAGATTATGAAGTCACAAGGAAATCTAATAAAGGACATCATGGGAGGAAAAACGGTTTTGAACTGCAAGAATGGCATGGAGGAGAACTGAGAAAATTGGAGGACTTGCTGCTTTAGCCGCAGCTATTTTTTCTGAAAACTACTTATCTAAAACCATTATGTTGTATATTTATTACAAGGGATATTTATAAACCCATCTTGCACAAAGAGTGTCCTCAGGAATTTGGCTACAGGGTACCTTACATAGTACCTTACATAGCAGGAGCAGTCATCTACAAAGACCTCCTCTGCAGTGACTACTTGAGGTGTAAAGCCAGTATTCAGTGTGGTAAACCAAAGCTTACAGAATCCCTGTCCTTGAATGTATTTCTGTTCTCTTTCCTTTTTTCCTAAGGTTTCTCCTGGGCAGCTTACAAAAAAGTACAGCTCATGCTCAACAATATTTATAGATGACAGCACCGTCAGTCAACCTAACCTTAGAAGCACAATAAAGTGGTAAGAACCATTTGTCATCAAGAAGGGGCTGAGTAGTATTGCAGGGTTTATTTGGGATTTTGTGGTGGTCTTGTCTGTTCCAAAGCCAGTTTCACACTTGAATGAGAGGAGCACAGCACTGCTTATTCAGGTTGATCATGGAAGGGGTATAGAGGTCTGGTTAATGATGACTGCTTATTTTAGTTACAGAGCTAACCTACTGTCGTATTTAAAAGTAGTTATTGTGCACTTGAGAATCTGAGGCAGTGCAGAAGTGTCAGCATTTTGGGGTTTAAAAGTGTATGTTGGGGTGGGGAGCTCAAGGGCTTCGCATTGAAAGCCAAATCCAGAAACTCCCAATCTGGGAAAACTTTAAATGGATTTTGTATGGAGTTGCCAGAAAAGTTTGCAGGACTGTATTTGCTACTTGCCAGTGGTATTAGCCTGCCCTCTAGTTGTTGATAATGGTGTGTTGCTGGTTTTAGTTCCAGCCCTTCCACTTTTTCTTTGTGTATCAGTTATTTTACATAAGTGAGTTTGATAATTGATTAGTCTTCTTGGTTCTCCGATGGAAATGGCTGTTTGCCATGTTATTCTGGGTACCACAGAGTCAGTTCTTTGTGCATAGACAATAACAGCCAAGAGCCGAGAAGAGAATTTTACTGTGCTTGAAGGGAAAGAAAGACAAGTAGCTTGAGGCCTAGAAGGCTTTATTGTTGTAACAGTTTAGTAAAGTTTGGAAATGTCTGAGTTGATCTGTAGCTTTAAAATTTGATTTCAAACAAAGGTATCTAGCATGTCATTCCTGTTCTAGAGAAGAAAGAACTTAAAAGATACGGTGCTTGTGCCATTTTGAAGTGGTCTACAGCTGGTAACAGATCAGAGCTTGCCTGTGATGGATTCTTGTGATGGCTATGTTCCTGTTGTCACTGCCAGTAAAGAATCTGAAATTTGGCCACAGTAAATAAGCATCAGTATGAAATCTGTTGCCTTACGTGACTCAGCAGAGACCGAGATCTGTTGTTCTTTCCTTCTTGGATTATGTTGGCATAGTATCATCTTTATTATTTGCTTTATTTTTTGTTCAATGCCTAAAATAAACAGCCAGGATACAGAGTTAAAACATTAGCAGAATCTCTACAATCATGCATGCAACATCAAACAGAACTTCTGTTGTACTTTAGTTGTGAATAGTCCACATTTCCAATAAATGTTGCCTAATCAAGCAGTGAAGGTGTATATTTAAAAGGTGACATAACATTTATTTTGTGGCACAAGTATCTGTACAATGAATGTAGGAGCAGTTTGGCTAGCCAGTTTCATTTGAATGTGAGAGTAAGCCAATGCATAATGGATTCTGAACATTTTGGCCTGCATAACAACTTTTTCAGTGAAATAATGTGCACAGAATATGCTTTAAGTCTTTTTTTTCTCTTTCTCCTTTTTTAGTGTAACATTAGCAATATTCTACCATATAAAGAACAGGTGAGTGAACTTTTTTTTTCTCTGAAATACAACAACTTTCTTTTTGAGCCAGGGATGATACGATCTTGGTCACTTCAGTAACAGGTGGCTGAAAAATCTTGCACTTCATGTAGTATCTGCTCCCTCTTTGTACCCCCTCTTCAGCAGATATGGAAGGGTCAGTAATACACCCACACAGTGGCACAACGCTACACTGAGAATGAAGCATAAAAAGACAAAACTGGGGGAGCACAGAAAATATGCTTAATTTACCACAAATCAGCTTTTGGACTTCGTTTAGCTTTTCCTGAATACAGAGGTATAGATTAGTATTGATGGGTAAACACTCAGTCCCATGCACAAATAACCCTTGCCGTTATAGCTAGTTACAGTGTATGCGTCAAAATTACATCTGCCTTTTTGAAATAAATGCTATTATTGAGACAGTTTCACATTTTAAGTGAGAACTGTACCAAGCATAATATGGGAATATGGATGGCTATTCATTGTTTAGCTTCTTACATATTCAGCTCTAAGATCTCCTCATTAAATGCTTTGCAAAAATACAAGTTAACTTCCTATCATATTACAGGAAAAGCTGCACTATGAAATATATCTCTTTATCCACTTTAATGAATAATACTTTGTAGTGGAGCATAGCATTACCAAATAGTTCATGTTGCTAAACCAGAGATTTTTACTTTGTAGAGATTCTGACAGATCATTGGATATTTTTGATGAAAAATCTCATCCTCTCACAGTAAGTCACTTTTTGATTCTCTGAATGTGTATCAACACACGTATTTTTTAACATCTTGGATTTGTATTGTGTAAGTCGAAAATGTCTTGGCACTAGGTCGCAATCAGATAGATCTTAAACTGTATCTGTGTATGTAATACACAGTGCAAACTGTTCTCTGGACTGTTGATATCAGCTAGATCATGAGCAGGTTTTTCTAAATGTTGCAAAGTAAATCTGGGTTTCTATGCTTTGGAATATAAATAGAAAGGAAGCACCTGATGAGTCTTGCATATTTTGTATCCAGGCTTTCTTGTCTAAGTACTTTCTTCCCCTCTTCAACACTACTTTAATTAAAAGTCTTTCCTATTTATTTAGGAAGATGTGGTTAACGTGCCTAACCTTTTAAATGACTGCAAACAGGAGAACATAGTACATGAAGCATCTTGCAAAGTAGGAGACAGTGAGTTTAGTCTTTAAAAAGACTGAAGGCAGAATGTTAATGCTGGTACAATTTTATGCGACTGATCCTGGTACACCTTTTAAGGCAGTCTTTAGGATGCAAAATCTCATAATACAGGCAAGCTCAAGAGCAATGTCCAGTTTGAGCACTACCAGCTTAATGACTGTCCTGCAGAGCTGTTCCCTTTATTTTTCATTTGGAATTAATTTAGCAAAGCTCTAGTGGCTTTAAAAATTTGGTTTGCTCAGGGACTTACCCGAGTGAATGCAGCTTGATCTATCTCACAGATTTAGCTGCTATGTCAAGTTTGTTAGAGGTTCATCCCTCAATGTGACCCATTGTGCTAGGAATTGTACACTGAATAAATACAACTCTTTACTCAGTGAAAATATTGAGCAACTTCTGAAGAGCTATATGGAAGAGTTCGGTATCGGTTGTGGTGCTTCAAGAGAGAAGTCTGATCCAAAACTGTTTTGACTACCTGAATCCTTTTCACATAAAAAATTGTTTATCTAATCTAAGATGAACTCCACTTCCATCAGACAGTTTCATTTCTTTATTTACCAACCTGATACCTTTTGAGCCTATGATACAGTCTACCTGCTATGTAATGAGTATGAATAGAGGAAAGTCCTTGTGTCCTTTAGGAAACACTTAAAGGTCTCTTCTATCTTACTGCAATATACAGACAGAAATATAGTAGGGGCTGTATGTCATACTTCTGAGGAGAACTTGTTAGTTTCTATAGCAATGGAGTTTTGGCTGGGTACCTACAGTTCCTTCAGAAAGATTAATTACATGGAAGACATCTTCGAACACCTTTAAAGAGTCAGTCACAAGGAGTCCAAATCCAGGCTCTATTGACCCTAATACCAGAAGTAACAAACCCGAAGTTCCCAGCATCACAGAGCTTAGTTGCAAATACCAGCCCTTTCTTCCTCAGTTCCAGCCAGGAAAAACATACTTGAGCTTTTGTACTGGTCATAGTGCAGGAATTATGCAAGAGGGATCCTGCTGATGCTATTCCTGCTTCTGCTCAGTGAGAAGAAACAAGCGTGTGTGGCCGTTGTTTAAAATCAATGTTAAGTAAGCTAGATTTTCAGTAATTGAGAGAACTTTCTTTCAGCGGGAAGAGGTTCCAGATGACTACTACAAGCATGACCCTGATCACAAGCACATCTACCGGTTTGTTCGGACACTTTTCAGTGCTGCACAGCTGACAGCTGAATGTGCAATAGTGACGCTGGTAAGAGATGTGTGATTACTGAAATGGAGCTTTTGGAAGACTTCTTTGCTCTTCCCCTCAATGAGTGAACTGGGCCGAACTGACATTTAAACTGTTACAGCGTCTCATGAAACCTTGTTAATAATGAAGACACTGTACAAGTGATTTCATTAGAGAAGACTTCTAAGTAGTCACAGAAGTGGTTCATTAAAAAGAAACTTACTTTTCTATATATGAATATGTAAGGCTTAATTACTTGTCCAGTCACACTGTTTCATAATGTGTAACTTGTTGACGAACCTTGAGAAAGGCAGAACAGTGAGTTATAATGAGATCAGACACAAAGATATCTTTTATTTCAGTTGTGTGGAAGGCAAAACAGGAGTTTGAGTTCATATTAACCAGAGCAGTGCAAGTATCAGTGCCTAAGAAGGGGTTGAGGATCAATAGTGCAGACACTCCAGGAGGCAAATGTTCTCATTATTAAGGTCTTCAACTACTGCAGCCTTTCTATCAAACCCTTTTTTAATTCAACCAAAGAGTCTACAACTTTTTTCCCCGTGGAGGTACTTGGGACTTAAGAACAATTGTAAGAAAATAATCTCATTGCAGTTTGTTGTGTGAATTTTAGAAAGCAAGATGGATATAAAAAAATGATTACTGATTATGTATACACACACAAATATATGCATGCATATGCAACTATTGTATACGAAGGGAAAGAAAAAAACACAACCTGTATAGTTGCTGCATTAGACAGCCTCTTAAACTGCAATATGCTGCATACTAGCCTTCAGTCTCCATTGTGACTTTCTGAAAAACAGTCTGAAAGGAGAACAGACTGTCACCAAAAAACAACAGGGAAATCAAGCAAACTCAGCTTGAAGGGCTCTCCTTAATTAGGAAATAAGTGATTGAAAGGGTGGAATAGTGAGAAACGCTAAAAGTGCTAGAGATTTACTTTTGCAAAGACATGGATGCAATTTTAACAGAACAAGATGATAGCTAACCCATTTACAAAGAGAGTTAAAATGGATTTTACCGCTAGATGGCTCTGTTACTATAGGAACATCTTTAGTCCACTTGAAGGCTACAAGCAGAGAATGGAAAGAAAAGTGGGGAGACCCTAGTAATAAAGATTGGTCCTGCACGCAGCACTAGTTTATCTGGACTTAGTTGAGGGAATAGAACACTAAATTCAACTATCCAAATTTGAAAGTACAAATTACTGTGTTGTTCATTACAAAGGTGTGAAATAGTTGAAGACTTTTAAGGATAGGACTGATTCAATGTCTGTGGACTGATCTCAGATTACATGGGAGGAATAAGTAAAAGACCAAGATATATCTTTAGCCTTGGGTATCTTTCACTATCTAAGCAGTTGTTGATGTAGATAAAAGCAGAGGGTGATGCTGTTGTAGGTGAAGGGTTGAAGTCTGTTCTTTACAGAACGAAGCAGGAATAGCACTATAACACCTTTCATTGTGGAAAGATAGCAATTAATGCATCTTTGTCCCATGACTACAGATCACAGTGCAGGTTTTAGCACTTCCTATTAAGCTACAAGTGCTGAACCTTAAATGTGATGAAAGGAAAGTGTGATCTTGAGTGATTTACTATCCCAGATAGTCTCTAATGAAAACTTGTCAATGACTGCATGACTCAGTGATGCAAAGGACTCTGTCAGTGTCTCCCTGAAACAGCAGTGTTTATTGCTTGCTCAGAACTTATTCTTCAGTATCTTTGTTGTATACCTTGGTGGTCCAGTTCTTATGTTATAGTGAAAAAACTGAATCTGTAAATCCTGAAAGTTTGGATTCTAAAGTGGAAGTAGTAATCGCTAGTACTTACTTTGACATACTTAATGGTAATGGGATGAAATAGTAATATTGGACTGTCATGCTTGCTGCTCAGAAATCAGTTCCAGGTCCTAATTGCACACACAAACCTGTTTGTTTGTTGTTTGTTTGGGTTTTTTTCTCCCTTTCTGTAGGTGTATTTGGAAAGGCTTTTAACCTATGCAGAGATTGACATATGCCCTAGTAACTGGAAGAGGATAGTCCTAGGAGCTATTCTTCTGGCTTCTAAAGTCTGGGATGATCAAGCTGTGTGGAATGTGGATTATTGCCAAATACTGAAGGACATCACTGTTGAGGACATGTAAGTTGCAAGGTTTGGCTAATCTGCAGTGGTGGGGTTTTTGATTTTTGGGGTTGTTTGTTTTGATGGGTTGGGTTGGTTTTTTTAATGGCAGTTTTTGGGATCATGCTGTCAAAATGTTTGGAGCTGTGATATGTGTACATGATGTATATCTGGTGTCCGGCCTCATTCCCTTTTTTAACCTAGGAAACTTTGTATAACCCTACTTTGAGACAAATCTGTATTAATATTTCTACTAACTTGGGTGAGTAACTTTGCAGTTAGTTTTCTGTACCTTCTTTCCCCAAGTGATGAACCATGGGACTGGCTGCTTATTTCCAGTTTGGTTTTCTTTGCATTGGTGTAACTCTGAAGTACCCAGTTCATAGTCTTACCAACAGTCTTTTATGGAAATAAAACACAAAGTGAAGTAAACTTGTTCCCTGCCTTTTCCAGTGTAGAATACGAAAAACTGCAGGGTAAGCCATGTCTTGTGTCTGCTCTTGTATCCAGCTAGGGCCTAAATATCTCAAGGTCTGAATTCCTAGCTGCTGCCACTGGCAGGCAGGTGTCATTCGTGTTGGGATCTGTCATGCATGTGTTACATCCAGCTGCTGCTACAGCTCATCCTGTTTGGATGAGTTCTTGGACGTGCCTACAGTGCTGAGAACAAAATCCTCAGTCTTACTACTGCTTGTTTATGTAAGGCTGATCCTTGTATATATTCCTGTCTCAGGTGTAGATTTCAGCTTTTTAGGAATTTTGAATCTGCTGCCTTGTCTTGGTGTCTTAAGCCCTATGATTTCTGTGGTTTCAGAGGATGTTCATCCTTGTGGCTCCAGGCTCATACTACAAGCTGGAGGCATGTTTATGTGGTGTGGATTTGGCCATTAGATTTTGTGTTCAATTCCTTCTTGCAAAGTTCCATGTCTGAGAGCTTTGAGATGTCAGTATTACTGTTTTAATTCTATTTGCCAGCTTCTTCCCCTGTTTCTCTTATCTCAGTGGTAGAAGTGCTAGAAGGCTAGCTTAATATCAGGCTTTCTGGCCTTAATAATCTTCATGATATGTTTTATGTAGGGTTGAGTTTAATCATGCTGCTGTGCTGTAACTGAGCATGTGTCCAGGCCTATGTAGTAACAGCCAGTTCTAGTACAGGAGCAGTCTGAGGTGGCAGAGGTCTACACAGAGTGCTGGAAGACTGCCTATGTAAGAGTGTCGTCTTGCCCCAAGCTGTCTTCCTTGGATTCAGCCTAAAGCTAATGTTTAAAATACAGTAAGTAATTATTTATCTGGGACTCTCTAGGAGGAGGAATATCTAATTTTCTTCCCTTTAGGGATGGGACAGCATTTCTAATAACAAGGGACTTAGTTACCTGCATCAAAACACTTGTTGTTATTCAAGTTATTTCGTATCACAGACCGCAAACACAGTATCTTGTTTTATATGTACTGCTTGCCAGGGAGTTCTTTGTCTCCAAATGCAGGGCTGTGCCAACCCTGCTTCCAGGAAAGCATAATTAGTGTTTTTATACAGTGTGCATCTTCACTCAGCCTGGCTCAGAGTGCTCATCTGTCTGAGGAACATACTTGAAGCGTTGCTGCAAATAACTCTGAGATGGCTGAAGTGGGGTCAGTGATGCTAGGAGTGCTGGAGTATACATCTTGCTCTTTTTGATGTCTCCTCTTCTAGCCCTATTTGGAACAAATCAAATTGACAAGCACTGAAAATGTCTGTAACAAGCAGGATGTTTATTCTCTATTGCCTATACCTGGTCTCTTGAAATTGTCAGTACTTACATTTTCAAAGCAGTGATGGTGGTAAAGAAAATAGATTGAATTTAGGCGTATTTTTTCCTCCAGTTTGAAGATGGGATTTTTGTAATCCCATCTCATTTGAAATTATTTAGACCTTTGAATTTAGATGTGGGCAGAAACCCTACAACCCCTTACTGACAGTGGACATATGGTGTCCATCCCAGGCCCTGCTCTGCTGCAGCTTGGCAGACTCCACTGGTCCTGGGTTGGATAACGTCACCATAACTGGGACACTGGAAAACTGCTTAAAATAGTCAGCAAGACTAAGTTTGTAAGTCTGCAAGTCTGCTTTCAGTTAATAGCCAGTACTATAGTTTAGTTAATTGTCATCTTTAGTACTTCCAGTATGGTTTAAACTAGTCTCTTGATGGTGAGCATTAGGTATTCTGAATGCAAGTATTACTGAGAGATAACAACTGGCAAAGGAGTTCCTTCTAACACTGGACATGGCTGGTGGTGATGGAAAAAATCCTCCCAAAACACTAGCAACTCCCCCACTAAAGGTTGCTTGGCAGGAGTCAACCTGGTGTCGCTCCCTGGGTGGACCATTCCTCTGCAGTAAAGGCCTGTCTACAGGGTCTGATGGCAGGTTTCATTTGTGAACTGTCTGTGAATCTTCCTCTTGGCTCTATGTATCTATAATGATCTCACTAACCTGATGGGTACTCTTCTTGAGCTGCTGCAAGCCAAGCATGGGAATAACACCACTCTGGAGTTGCTGAAAGGGTTTAGATCTGGTTTCGTTTATCCGGTTTGCAAATCTATGTGTGAATGTGTCCAAGCCAGGCACCTCTTCTGCAGGCAGCATTTGTTCTCGAATAATTGTTAGTGGGTTAAAGTCTATTAAAGGATACATGATCCATACCTCACAACTGGCAGATGAGTTCATTTGCCTTCGCCTCTTCCTACTCAACATAGGTAAAGTGTTCCTCTTTTTTCTATCACAAGCCCTTAGGTAGTTTTTTTTTTGTACTGAAATGGGGTGGGGGTGTTTGTTTCGGTTGGGTTGGGTTTTTTTTTGGGGGGGGTCTCTGTTTTTATTTGTTTTACTTATTTCTAGTGGGGAAAAATCAAAGGAAATTAAATAAATAGCATTTTGGAAGTCATCCTTTGTCAAAACTTGCTTGCTTTGATGAGGGTGAATCCATAATCACTGAAAAATTAACTGTGCAGCTGCTAATCTTGCTATGATTGCCTGTAAGGAGACACTCATTGTTCATTCTTTTGGCTACATGTATTTGTAAATAAGGCACAGAAAACACATGGGCATTATCCTCTGCCAGGTTTTAAACCACTGTTAATAGACTTGTTAATCCAATGAAGAATTGTATTTTTAAAGAATTAAAATGTATTAGCCTAGTGAGTACAAAAGGGGCAGTGAAGAGCATTTATTCACAGGGTAAATCAAGCTCTGATCAGCTGATCATCAAAACATTATCTGATTTACATTTCTATAGGCTTATGACCATATGAACAGGAAATTAATTTTGGCACTAGGTTCAATGCTACTCGAGTCCACTATGCTAGAAACAAGCACAAAGCTGCTATTCATATTGAGACCCGCCAGCCAATACAGGACACAACCTGTATTTAATAATAATGTTGTAATTTCCTTGATTTATCTCCCTTCCTCTGATAGGTAAAACATCTATTCTAAAAGCTCCCCAAAAGCAAGAACAACCTTGGCACTGAATTTGTGCAGTTTGCCTTCTGGTATATTCACAGTTGGCCTATACAGCTAAATTCTGTTGAGTTAGTGTTGAACTGAATGCTTGGTTTGGGTACCATCTGTTTCTCTTGGGTTAACATGTAAAACATTGGGGTTTTCCTCTGTGGAACATCTCTGGTGTAGCTAACCACAGTACAGTAGCTGAAGCAGCCTTTTTCATGCCATGGCGCTCTCCCCACTTTCCTCCAAATACTTTGCCCACTGAAAACAGACGAGTGAGTAAAAACTGGACAGTGCCCTTTGACATAGTACTTTGTTATCCTGCCTAATGCCATTGAGCAGAAAATTCCTTCTCCCACCTAATGCAGCTTATTTATTTATTTATTGGAGATGAATCCATGTTGCTTCAAGAGGCTTTTTTCTGTGAGATAATAGCAGCAGCTCTTCATAGATCCATTTGTTGCCGTGGTGATCTGCCTACTCCTTTTGTTAGTCCGCCTCTACTTCAATAAACCCCCTTCCTGTTATCAGCCTGGTGAAAATGTCTGCAAGTTCTTCAGAGCTAATAAACGGTATACATCATTCCTTTCATCTGATCACTATAGTGTGGGGCCGTACGAGAGTGAGAATGGCACATGAATTGTACAGCTGCACTAATGGAACTCCGAAGAATGAACCTCCCCGGTCAGCCAGGCGAGTGCACGACAGGGCACTACCTTTCTCTCTGAGCCGGAGGTGCCAGGACTCAAAAGCTGCACCTTGTTCTGCTCTCTCAAAACTAATAAGGCAGAGCTCTCGATGACCGTTTCACAATTGCTGGTTTTAAAACCAAGCTTGAGGTCTGTTCAGTGTTTTCAGCTAGCTAAAACAATCTTTCTTTCCTTTGTCTTCTGTCCCTTACACCTCCTAGGAACGAGATGGAGAGACACTTCTTGGAGCTACTGCAGTTTAATATCAATGTTCCTGCCAGTGTTTACGCCAAATACTACTTTGATCTTCGCTCTCTAGCCGATGACAATAACCTGAGCTTTCTGCTGGAGCCTCTCAGTAAAGAGAGAGCACAGAAACTGGAGGTAATGGTCTGAGATTGCCTGAGCAGGGGACTCTGTATGTGTAGTAAGAGCATCTGTTGCTAATCATGTTAAGTGGCAGTTGGAAAAACTAAAAAGCTTTTAAATTAGTGTATTACAGGCTAATTTAACCCCTTTATAACTACAGTTAGCATTTCTAAAACCATGCCTAGGCTGAGCTAGTATTCCGAGGAAAGGAAGGGACAGAGATGACAGAAGTCTAGCAGATCACAAAGTAAAATGGATGTTATTTTGGGAACTGCAGCTCAGCTAGGCTACTTAAGATTGAAAGGATTAGTGTCACATGTAATGGATTGTCTGTCCTTCCCTGGCCACAGTCTGTATTCCAAGCACCTAGAGACAGTCACACTCAGACCTTTCTAAATACTACCAGCTGAAGGTTTCCCACTGCATCCCACTGCACAGCTGCTTTTAGATTTAGAGGGAGCACTCTTAACTGCTCTCATGGTTTAATAAACCATTTGTCTGGGGACAGCTGCAGAAATAATACCTTCCTTTCCACAACTTTCAGAACCTCACCTTTCCAAAGAAATGTTACTTTAAGATGAACTTTCGGAATAGCCCCTTCTTAGGAGTCCTTCAGAATGCCCAGAGAAGTATAAATACAGGTTACTGGCCCTTTCTGCTCGATGGGAAAGGCTGCTTTGTGTGAGTGCCCGCAGCCTTCTTCGGTATGAAGGCTCATTTCAAAGTAACTTGTGGCTTTGCAGAGTTGTTTCCCTCATTGCTGGAGATGTGTAAGATGTTTTGGAAATAGCTAAATTACCTGCGTTCCCAGGAAAAATTTCTGGTTGGATCAGTGCAACCTTTCATCTGTCCAGGTTTAATTGATGACTCTGCATGTTGTTTTGTTGAGCTTTCAGCAAAGGCATTACCGCAGGCCCTGTGTACACTGATACCATAGCCCCTTTCAAAGAGGGGTGTGCTACGGTATTCTTGGCTTACATTGTTCCATTGTCCACCCCCAATAATTCTGCCAAGTGCCAGGTTTTTTTTATTTCATCAGAAGTGGCTGAACTTTGGGAATAAGTGTGATCCCTCCTGGTCCTTTGGAATGATAGGTATGATATGCCTACAAATTCCTCTATTTAAAGTTAAGCAATGCAACTCTTCTGCTTTGTCTCACCCTTGTTACTTGCACTTTAAGCTAACAGTGTCACTAATTGTAAATGTGGTTGTAGGGCAGTTCATATTCCACAGGAAATTGTTTACTGAACTGCTCAGTGCCCAGGCATAAGTGGATGATTTACAGATTGTGAGCCTGTTTTGTTTCTTCTTTGCTAGCATTTGGGGGCTTGGTATTTAAAACCAGAGTAATTTTCAGTACAGTGTGTGATTTGCCATAAAGCACTTATTGATGCGTGTATATAGGAGATTTTGGGGTTTCATTCTAAACGTGCTAAATATTTAAACCATTTGTTAAAATTTTTAATTCTACCTCTTTTTGGTCAGACGAGCAGTTGATGGGAGCCTGTATGAAGCAGTGAATTAGTATTCCAGGGATTGAAAAGTGATTTACACCATATGGGCGACTGGGGCTAAATATGTCAACACAGGTTGCTTTATGATTGATGTCCTAGCATTAAAACAGGATGGAGAGTCTGTCTGGTCTTGCACCGGGAGCTCATGCAGCCAGTGTCTTAAAGAATGCCCCTCTCAAGCCAAACGCATGCCTCCAGAAGGTCGGCAGAAATAAATGTAAATAATTACTTTAAACCACACTTAGAAGTTTATTCATGCTCAGAGTGCTTTTCACCTTTTGAACTTCCAGAACACTGCGCTGCGCTGAATGGGTGCTGTCTTAAAGGGAAGGTGTAGGCTTGTAGCTGATGGCAGGACTCTGAAAGTTCATCTGGTGATAGGTGGTAAATTATTAATGGAAGTAAATGTTCAGGACTGAAATTCAGTTCAGCCTGCTATTACAGGTATCCTTATTTATTTATTTGCACTGATAATGCCTGAAGGCTCCTATCAGAAATAGGCCTTGCAGGGGAGGACACACAGTGTTTTCTGGTCAACCATGTGTTATTAGGATTTAAATAATGAGGTTTGTTGCTAGCATAGCTACACCAGAATAAAAGCTGCTTGACTAGCTAGGTAAGCAGAGAAGAAGCAAGCCAGTAAATGTGGAAAAGCAGTTAAATACTAAGTAAGTTGTCCACATGTGCTGATATTTAATAGCTGCATTAAAGTGCCATTGCTATTGCTGTGACACTGAGCAGTGAGCTGCTCTCCTTTCTCAGACCTCTTCAGGAACCCAGTTATGTGAGTGACCCCAGGAAGAGCATACTAGGGACAAGGTGTAGAGAAGGTAAAAGGCAAAAGGGACATCTGAGTAGGGCTTCATTTGCTAGGCTCATGTGCATTGAATTGCCAAGGACACAGTGCCTTAGGGAGTGCAGAAACCTTTCCAGTTTCACCCTTTTCTCTTACTGATATGGCTGTGTGCGCATTATTGTACTGTTAAAATGTCAGTGCTGCTGCGTGCACCTGACCTAGCTCCTAGATGCAGTTTTGAATGTAACTTCCACAGACTCATGAGTGTGAAATGGATCCAAGTTTTCCATTAGATAGTGAGACTGGTAAAAGAATGAAGATACTCGGATATGGAAACCACTCACCTTCTTTATGTCTGGCTTCCTGATGGATAGGGTTCTGTTAGCATGGGGACAGATATCCCTTTAATATTTTCCCTCCAAAGTAGCTCTTACTTACTCTCATTCTAGGTAACAAAGTAGTGTGACTGCTATAGAGTGCCTGCTCTGTTGGCATTGCAGTTGTAAAAGCTCCCTTGAAATGATCAAACTTTTCTAATGTATACTTTTCCTTTTCTATCTGTATGTGGTATCCAGGCTATCTCCCGGCTGTGTGAAGACAAATACAAAGACTTGTCAAAAGCTGCTATGAGACGATCTTTCAGTGCTGATAACTTAGTTGGTATCCGCCGGTCTAATGCCATCCTCTCCTGAGGAGAGAGAAAGGTGCAGCACCATGATCCAGCATCCATGTGAATCGAAGGAATACCACCACTCCATGCACACAAGCCAGTGGTGATGGTGTCTTCCAGCAAGAGGAGGAGAGGAGGGTAAACTCGCCAAGGGAGCCCAGAGCTTGAGGAGCATACTTGGTGCAAAAGACAAGACCTCTGTCAAATCAACTCTCTCCTCCTTCTTATGTATCCAGAGGTGCAAAAACAAACTTCTCTCCTTCTATCCCCCACAGATGTTTGCTTACTATGTAGGCCTATAGCTGTGAACTCTTGAGGTTTTTAATAATAAGTAGTTTTAAATTTTAGAATTTAAACATTAACCACATGACTATAGTTACAATGTTCTTCCCTCCTCTCCTTGTCATCCAGAGTCTCACTGCATTTGTATTTCGGGTCGATGCAGTGTTGAAAACAAAACATGGGACTCTTGAGAAGAGTATAAAGCCACTCTGGAGCTGAAAACAGTAGCATAGACACATGTTGATGGTTTTTTCCCTGGTTTGGCTACTAAAAGCTGCTATTGTGATCTGTTCATAACCAAGAAGCTGCCCAGAAGGAAGGAATTTCAGCTCTGCACCCACAACTTCACTCCAGTAGGGATTGTCAAAAGACTTTGAATGTTTTGACTGGGAGCAGAGATATGGGTTTATGTATTGTTAAAGTGTATAGGGTCCATGCTGCATTTCTTGTGAATTATGGTGCTTCTCTCATTTTCTAATACTTGTATTGCTCTGGAAGAGGCACAATCTGTACATTTTTCTGAGGCATTGAATGAGAAAGTTGGTCTGGAAACATCATCACCATCCCAAACAGTGTAGCAATCCAGTGGTGAATGGCGTGTGTGCAGCACTGCTTCTCTGAGTTCTACTGCAGGTCTGTTGTGCTATAGACAGTGGAGTTCCTAAAGCTGATATTGTGCATCCATCTGGCTCTCCTTGGGTTTTTGTTTCCTGGGAGGGATTTACGTTCATAATGAGACAGTGATGAGTTTGAGAATCCTGGACTACCTGACAAGGTAGATGATTGGAAAGTATTGTGTTCAGTTGAGAATTATGAAAAGCTTTCTATAAACCCTATTTTTTATTTTTTGGTTCCAAAGTGAATTTTTCCTTGAGCAGCTGCTCTAGAGGCTTGGGTTTTGCTCTCTCTGAGATTTTGGAATGGAGCTTACTTTCAGGCTCTGAAACTGAACTCTAAACAGGATAAGTATTATTAGACTCTTCCTGTCACAGGTCTTTGTAGTATCTTCCCTTCTTGGATACAAATAGATTCTAGGCAATTAGTCCTAGGAGCAGATCTCCCTCCGACTGGCACAGGTTTTGTGCACTTCCTCTTCCAGCCAAGGCCCAGAAACTTACACTGAACAGCAGCAAGTCCATTTGCCTTTGAGAGTGGGGCTGCAGGAGTGCAGTCAGCAGTTTGGCTGCACGCAACTGTTCAAATGATGCATACAGCCTTTTGCGGTGCACAAACAGGCCAGCCCCTAGCTCCCAAATCCATGGAACTTGGCACTTCAGGTATTGATCACAGTTCAATTTTGAAAATAACACTACATCTTCAGGTGGTTTTTCCTTTCTCATGTTTGTATTAAAAGAAAAGCTAATAAACTCTATTTTAATTAAAGTCAAAGGTGAAGTGTGTCTTCTGTAGAGCATCTGGTTTCAGTCCCCCTCACAAGCAGCTGGTGCTGAGCAGCTTCTCTCCAGTGTGAAAGAAGGAACCCCAGTGGTGTGAGTTAAGGACCCTCCATTCCCTGGACCAGCCCCTGTCCTTCATTGTGTGACAGTGACTTGTGAATGTGTGGGGAGCCAGTGCTGGAGCTCATTGGTGTCCTTGGGAATTAGACCTGACTCAAATAACCACTCACTGACAGTTCCTTTGCATTCAAATGTTCAAATGGCCTTTAAGTAGGGCCAGTCTTGCTGGAGGTGGTTTGATGTTAACTCCTGCCTTGAGGAACTAAACACTAAATGGGATGCTACAAGTGACCTAATTGCTAATGAGCTTTTCTTCCCATTGCACCACCAGGTGCCTGCAACTTTGTGGGATCAACCTGATGCACTTTGCTGTGGGCTGGCACATGGCTTCTGCAAATGCAGCCATTCAGCAGTGGGGTGTGCAGCAGCACTTGGGGTTGTCACTGACCTTTTTTTGCCAAGTGGGATGGAGGCTATTCCCGCTGTTCCGATGGCAGGTGAATGACAGCTCCAGCTGACAGCTGCTTCTGCACTATATCCTGCAGGAGACTGCTGTGCTCAATTTTGCCGGCTTTAGTTGTACTGCAGCATAGCCCAGAGCACGTTGTCAATAGCATTGTGATCTGTTCAGCAGACACTAAGCAGGGCTCTGTTACACCTCAGCTTCTTGAGAGGGAAAAGAGCAATTCCATTTAACACTTTGGTTCCCCCTCCCAAAAGAGTTAGATTCTGGAAAACACAGCTCATGGGTTTCTTAGGTAAACACTAAAAAGTAAACCACATGGCTCCCTCTTGAAGGGATGAGCAGTGATGGTGTTTCAGAAGGAATTACATTTAAGGGGTTCTGCAGGAAGGTGAACTGGGGGAGGGAGATGCCCTGTGACTTTCACTGTTCTTTATATAGTGGCAGCACTGTTCTCAACAAGGCAAAAGGAAACCTACAGTCATAGTTAGAATACTGGAATTGCAGAGATAGGCACCTACCTCTGCTCCCAGGGAAGAGCAGCCAGCTACAGGGTCAATGCGCCTTGTTGCTCTTATTCCAACATCTTTGATCTGTTGAGGTGACCTCTGCCTGCACTTGGTTCAGGGCAGCACCCCCCATCTGGTAGTGAATACTGTTTGCAAAGACAACAGCCATGTTATGGACCAGCACGAATAGTGTGAGCACCAACAAGACTAACGCAAGCATCGTGGGTCCGCAGGGGCAGGAACCCAGGGATGGGTTTGTGAGCTACGTGATGCCCTCGGCCCTCAGCAGCCCTTTCCCTGTGTGTACGGGAACGGTGTATGCTGTTTCCAAGGGGATTTCATGAGAGCCTCTCCAGTGTGGGTTTGGCAGGTAAGAGGACAGGCACTTCAGGGGTAGAATAAACGTCAAGACCAGGGCTTCTGGCTAAGAGTGTAGGCATTGAGCATAACCTGAGCGAGCAGAAAGGAACAGAAGAGCAATTGAGGCAAGGGCTTGCACACGGGTTGGCAGGTGTGCGTGGGGCACAGCGAGCTGGTGGGGTCACTGCTTGGCATCGGACAGGCTGCTGCCTCCGTCCTGTGCTGGTGTTTCCCACAGCACAACAGCGTTACGTAGGAATGAGTTTCCATAGTGTTATCTGGGAAAACTCCACTTGCACCCAGTAAGTTGTTTGACAATATACAATGAATTACACAGTGCTGCCAAAGTGCCTATAGTGCACTTACTAACACCACCACCTCACAACTGACTGCCTGGTGAGAGAGCATTCACCTGCCTGAACACGGGATTATTTGTCATAGGATTAGCAAAGTCTCAGGCTGCCTTTGTGGACAAGGCATGTTTTAGGTGCAACAACCACTTTGGCTTTGCCCTGTGCTATTAAAACCTATTTGAGAAGCCACACAGTCCCCGCACTATCAGTGACATTCTCCACGCTTCCCAGCCTGAAACTGTGCTGCATTTGCACTGGTCAACCCCAGCAAAGCCAGTGACTGCCTCGAGTATGGCCTAAGTTGACCAAATGGGCCACGGAGAGCACAGGAGTGACACCAGCACAGTGTCAAGCTGTGCACAGCCACATGTGCTCGTAGGAGCAGAGTCCTACAGGTGCTTTGCAATCAGCTGCCTGCAGTAATGGCCCTTCCTATGGAAAGGTGGCTCAAGCAGACGCAGTGCTGCCAAACTGGTGTTTGCTGAGGAGCTGAGGACATGGCAGCTCCCTCGGAGGCGAGGGTGATAACACGGCCCCCAGCAAAGTGGTGGAGTTTATCGCAAAGCAGCAGGAGCATCCACAGCTCCTCAGCAACAGCATGAGACCCGTGCATGTCCCCTACACACCTCAGAGTAGTTGCCCTGCATGGGATAGGATCAGCTCCTGCCCGTGTGTTTTGCCTCTACTTGAGCAGTGGGTGCAGATCTCCCGGCACTGAGGAACCAGGTGAGTCAGTCTGTGCGGCTGTCAGGTTTATCGCTGGGTGCTGGAATGCTGCTTCCAGGTAAGCGATCCTATCTAGTGGGACCTGGTGTGTGCCTACACACCTAACTAGATAGCAGAGTCCTGCACCATTAGTCACCATCAGAGCCAGCCTTAACCCCTTGCTGTCCTTCCTGAAGCGCTCCTCCCAACACAGACTGCACACAGCAGATGGCAACACGGACACTCACATCAGCGGCAGCACCCTGCTTGGCTGGGAGCTGTCATCTGCTTGGCCTGAAGAGTATCAAAGGGCACCTCCTTGGGTCAGGGACTGATCCTGTGCAAACTGCAGAGCGCCAATAGAAGTTGATGGTTAACCCTCTTCTACCAGCGAGCTGTGACCTTGGCCCATCAAGGAAACTCATTGTCAGCGAGGCCATCGGCACCAGCTGGAAGCACAGCAGCCCCTGAGGGTTAAACTGGGCTCAGAGACAGGCTCCTCACCCAGGCTGCAACACGCAGCAACCACGCACACCACGCACACCAAACACACCACTGCTGCCCCACAGCAGTGCATCTGCCTCATCAGCCCCCCCAGTCCCCAGTGCCAGCAGCCCTGCACAGCCCTCCAGCACATGCTGCCCTGTTGTGTCCCCCCAGTTGAGTTTTTGTGGCAATTCATATTCCAGCAGAAGCAAAGAAAACCAGACACACGCTTGGTTTTGGTCCTCATAAATAACTATCTCCATACTTCTCTTTGAATAAAACTTCTTCAGCTTTTCACAAAATACAGTACAGTTATTTAAACAACAGTGAACAGCACTGGGAACGGAAGAGGCAAAACCCAACGTGTAAATTGGCCACAGCACACAGGGCACACGGCAACCGCTCCTTTCCCCCTCCTGCCACTTGTTGCTGAGAAGCCAGGCTCGCACACACATTGATTGTATTAACCTGCCATTAGACTGAAGCTGAAAACGCTGATGCATTTTCAACAGGCAACGGTTTGTAGCTAAGCCTGGATTTCTTTTTAACCTTAAACAAAAAGCTTTACACAGTCAGTTGCACTTTGGAAATAAAACAAAAACAACAGAACACCACCTTAGACATGGTTTTGTTCATTGTATTGCATGATGTGTATTTAGCTGTATCTACAAAAGGCACTATAGAAAGAGAGGAGTCCAGCCAGGCGTGGATTGGAGCAGGTTGGAGTCATTTAATGCCCTGGATTACAACACGAGACTACCCACAGCACCTCTGTGCCTGACCTGCCTTGTTGCCGAGAACACACCTGCCCCAAACCCGTATCAAAAGTCACTACAGCTTCTGTATGTACAACCCAGGCTATAATACAGCTATTTACAGTTCGTAACACAACGTGCTGCAATCCTGTCCACGGTGAAGTATTGCAACACACTGCAGGGAGCAAGCCCTGCCGCAAGAGTGCTGATCCGAGTGGCTGAGCAGCCCCTGCACTGCTGCCCCTGCACCTCTGGCTCCTCTGGCCAAGCGCCCCAGACATGCAGGCAGTACCTTGTGCCACTGGAGCATCCCCTCACTTCCCAGGCTTTGGGTTTAAAACGAGGTGGAAACCATCTTGACTGAAGTGGCCCCAGGGTGCCGAGAACAAACCCGGGTCCTTGCAGTCCCGCGGGAGCAAAGCCAGCAGTTGTTCCCCAGGGCTCAGGCAGCCAGGTCAGGGTGCCACGCTTGAAGGAGGGCAGAAAGGACTTGAGTAACGCCTGAGTGGTTACATACAACATCACCACTGAGGGCAGGGGGAGGGAAAGGAAACCAACCACCCTATAAAACAGAACAAAACAAAGCAAAACCCCCCTCCATATACCCCCAAAACCCCACACAAACCAAACGGGTGTTTGAGCACACAGGCTGCAGCCAGTTACCTCTCACCAGCCCTGCCCCATCCCGTGCTGCAGCAGGAGCCCCTCGTCCTCGCTGTGCTCGGTGAAGTTGACAGCAGCGTTCCTCCGACCCTGCCATCACTCTGCTTATCAAAATCCAGCTGCCACCAGCGCTTTACACCAGGCTCCGTGTCCGTCAGTGCTCTGCTGCTGCCTGACCCGGGGAAGCTGCAGGGAAAGGAGTGCAAGCGCTCCGCTCAGTTTTCCTAAGCCCGCCGCTTGCTCCCGAAGCCGGCGCTGCCTCCGACAGCGGAAAAAGCAGCGCCAAGTGTTGAAGCTGCAAGAAGTGGCAAACCCGGCGGCTCCCCAGCCCAGCCAGGCGGCCGCCCGGCCGGGAACCCCCATGCACACAGCACCCGCTCGGTTGGGCAGGCCAGGGGCAGGGAGCTGGGGCTACCTCACCCCAAGTAACCTGCACAGCACGAGGAGGGAGCGAGAAACTCGCCCCGCTGCAGAGCAGAGGCGCGGAGCAGCATCGGCCCCTTCCCAGGCACGCTGCGGCTCAGGAGGAGGCTGCTCCCGGTGCTGAGGTCAGCGGCGCCCAGGGCTCCCTGTGACCCCGGTGCTGGGACAGCCGCCTCGTCACCCGCACAGCCCCTCGGGGCCCCCGGGAGCTGCTTCAGGGTGGTGGAGCCGGCAGCCCATTACAGAGCACCGGCTGAACCTGGGATTCGGTGTCATGAGCTGAGCTCCACCAGCACCATCTCCTGCCCGGCCCTGAGCCTCTGCCCGGGGACAGCCGGCACGCACGGCCCGGGAGGAGAGGGACCTTGGGGTTGCCCGGTTCCCACCTGCGCTGCAGGCAGTTGGGACCCCATCTCTGCCCGCCTCGAGGGCTGGGGGGCAGCTCCTCTCCTCTCTGCAGCTCCTTCCTCCTGCCCCGCTGCTGCCCACGAAGCCCCTGGTCACACAGGTCTCTCCGTCCTGCTCCTCCACAACACGGAGCTGTGCCGGGGCTCCGGGGGCTGCAGGGGCACCTTTCTGCTGCAGCCCAGCAGGCAGACAGCCCCCACTACCAGTTCTCCCTGGCCCCCTCACCCCCCAGGCTCCGGTGAGCAGCTCGGTGCCAGTGCCAGCAGCAGCATCACCCGGGGTTGGGGCCACCACCTGCCCTGCCTGCTGCAGCTCTCCCCTTCACCCAGCACCAGCAAACCCTACCCAGAGGCTCCCGGTGGGAAACAAATCAGTGCTCTAGGGTTACCAGCCACCCGACCAGCCCATACGCAGCAGCACCCTCGGACCCCAGGCAGAACATGGGACCCCAAATGGGGCATACACCATGGTGCCGGGCTCCAGGCTTCCCTGCCCCTACATTGCTGGGAACACCTCTCCCTGCCCTGCCTGAGGCTGCTCCATGCCCCGCAGGCACACACACTTAGTCCCAGGCAGCACTACCATACAGGGGCTGAGGATGCCGGGGTGGCCCAGCTGCCAGCCCCTCTTCTGTGGCCCAGGGTCTTTTTAACTCTCTCCTCCCTGTGGCTGGGGTCATCGAGGCTCCCTAGGTCACACGTGGGACAGCGGGACCTGTTTGTGGTAGGAGGCCATGCTGGGCAGCACCGTCCTGCCTGCCAGCGCCGGGCTGGCCTCACCATACACCGAGGCGCCCGCGGGCTTCCTGGGCCGGCAGCAGCGGGCTGTAAAGTGCCTCCAGGACTCTAGTGTCTTGCCAGACCAAATCCAGACACCGGAGGTGATGCCCACCACAAGGCACATGAAGTACTTGAGCATGAAGACGGCATAATCTGGCTTGGGGCGGTGGGGATCCCCTGGGCAGGAGCAGTTCTGTGCCTGCTCCCATGCTTCCCGGTTGTGCTGCTCGTAGATGTAGCAGGCGATGACGATGGTGGCAGGCACAGTGTAGAGCATGGTGAAGATGCCGATGCGGATCATCAGCTTCTCCAGCTTGTCAGTCTTGGTGCCGCCCTGCTTGATCACGCTGCGGATGCGAAAGAGTGAGACGAAGCCAGCCAGCAGGAAGAGGCTGCCAGTGAAGAGATAAACCACCAGTGGTGCCAGCACAAAGCCCCGCAGGTTCTCCAGGCTCTGGTTGCCCACGTAGCAAACCCCAGCCACCGGGTCACCATCCACGGAGCTGAGCGCCAGCACAGCAATGGATTTGGCGCTGGGGATGAGCCAGGCAGCCAGGTGGAAGTACTGTGCGTAGCTGGCGATGGCCTCGTTGCCCCACTTCATGCCGGCTGCCAGAAACCAGGTGAGGGACAGGATGACCCACCAGATGGAGCTGGCCATGCCAAAGAAGTAGAGGAGAAGGAAAACCACGGTGCAGAGGGCAGGGCCTGTGGTCTCATAATGGATGTGATGGTGCTCTGGGTTGCAAGCCACGTTGGCATGCCCTGCCACCAGCCGCACGATGTAGCCCACAGAGACGAAGAGGTAGCAAGCAGAGAGGAAAATGATGGGGCGCTCGGGGTACTTGAAGCGCTCCATGTCAATGAGGAAGGTGGCCACGGTGGTAGAGGTGGAGAGGAAGCAGAGGATGGACCAGAGACCGATCCAGAAGGTGGCGAAAGTCTTCTCATCCTGGGTAAAGTAAGGCTGGTAGCAGGGGATGGCGCAGTTGGGTACCTGTCCTGTCCTGATACGGTTGTACAGCGGATGGGACTCCTTGTTGATGGGGATCAGGGGCGCTTTGCACTTACACGTCCGGCCACAGTCCAGCCCCGAGGGGCGCTGCCCATCAAGAGGTGCCAGGTGTTTGGTTGCATCCTTGGCCGGGCGCGTGGGCTTCCCGAAGAAAGGCGGCAGGGTGGTGGCTTCCGTGCGGTTGTAGCCCATGCAGAGCACCTCGGTGTCCCCCAGCACTGGCAGGCTGTCGCAGCTCATCCTCTCGGGCCAGGCGAAGCCGTACTGCTGCATGATGGGCGAGCAGCCCGCCTTGGCCCGCTCGCAAACGGAGCGGCAAGGGGGCAGCGGCTTGGTATAGTCAGGCAGGCAGATGGGGGTGTACATGCTGCAGAGGAAGAAGCGCAGGTCCGGGGAGCACTGGATCTCCACCAGAGGCCAGAACTGGTGCACCTCCAGACCGGCCTCGTCCTGCGTGTCGTGGTTGAACTGGTTGGGCATGTAGGTGAGGTTGTAGCCGATGCCCTTGCACATCGGCACCGTGATCTCCTGGCACACCAGCGCCTTGGAGGCGGCGCGCCCCGCCGCCGGCAGCCCCAGCAGCAGCGGCAGCCCCAGCAGCAACGGCAGCCCCCGGCCGCCCATCGCCGCCGCGCGTCCTACCGCCGCCGCATGCCCCGGCCACCTGCCGCCGCCGCGCCGGGACCGGAGCCCCGCCGGCACCGGGACCGGGACCTCCGCCGCCGCCGTCGCCATCTCCGTCGAGGAGGTCTTCGAGCCTGGCACGCCGGCCACCGTCCTGGCGGCCTACGAGGACCCCGCGCTCGCCGTCGGGACCACACTCAGCGACGCCCTCGAGACCACCGTGCAGGTCCAGGACCTGCGCCGAGAGCTCGTCGTCTCCGCGCACGAGTACCAGGCCTACGTCACCGCGGCCACCGTCGACGACATCCCCTTTGT
>WYDI02014467.1:0-44000 GCA_009867235.2 Psittacus erithacus
GCCGCAATAAAGAATACCTGCTTGTCAACTTGGAAAACTTCGTTGGCAAGTTTGCTCCTGGAGTTTTCTCCGAATCAAATCCAACCGTTCCCCAGCACTGCCAAGGCCCCCCGTGTCACTGCGGGCCTCATCTACACGGTTTGTGAGGGCTTCCAGGGACGGTGACGGTTTCCTCCTGAAAAACCCTTTAAAAACCCAACACACCACAAAAACACCGATTTCCTGCGGGGCTTCAGAGAACCCCGAGGGGCGGGCTCACCTGAGAGCCGCGGCTCCGGGCCGACACCGCATCAAACAGAAAGGGCGGCCGGGACAAAAGATCGCCTCAGGGCACCAACGGCCCTTCCCGCCCTTTTGCAACGGCCGCCGGCACGAGCACTGCGCCCTGCTGCGTCGCCCAGCAACGCCCGAGCCGCAGGGCCCCGCCCGGTGCTCGGCCTGGTGCGGTGCTCGGCCCCGCGGCGCCGGCCGGGATCCCCGCCGCGGGTATGGCGCAGAGCCGCAGGGACCCGGCGAAGTCGTGCAACGTGGTAGCGCAGGACAACTGCTGGTAACGGCCCCGGGCCTCCCTTCCCGCCCGGGGGAGATCCCGCTCTCGGGCGGGCGGAGGCTGAGGGAATTTGTACGCGCTTGGCGTGTGCTCGCTCGGAGCATGCCAGGTGCAAAACGCCCGGGGGGTTTAGCCCCATGAATGGCGTAGCCCCATGGCGAAGCGAGTGACGGCCGCGGGCGTGCAGTGCTCCCCGCCGGGTGAGGAGGGACAGCAGGGCCGGGCAAAGGGCCCTTCGTCGGTCAGTAAAACCGAGAGGAGGTATGAAGGGGCACTGGGGCTCACTTCCCATGTGTGTCATAGCACATTTGACCTCCTCCGCTTCCCAACAGGAACGCAATTTGCAAGTGCTTTCACACCTACTGTTTAATTTCCCCATTACCTCCAAGTCAGAAAGTTGTTAACTCATGCATAAACTTGATGACTTTGAGTGAAAGGTCTCAAGCTTCATGCTAAAGTGCTGTGCCTTGTGACGGGAGTAGCTGGGTTTGCGTTTTTCCTTTTATTTTAATGGAAGTTTTCAAAGTAATTTAAATATTTCTCTGTTTCAGGAAAAAATACATTGAAAGTGAACTAGAGGCTGCAAAAAAATGGTCTCATAAATGGGGATTCTTGAAAACACCTCTTGACGAGGTAAAATTAAATGGCGTACAAGAAACATGTGAAATTGTACACAGATTTATGTAGATGTAAATTATGAGAGCGCAAAAGACTAGGAAATCACTGAATGTGCTTTACTAAGCCAAGTTCCAAGGTAACAAGTGCACTATTAAGATGGGTTTACTTTTCCTCTGAATAAGATACAGCAAGTGGTAATTTATATGCTGTGCGTATTCTGATCTATTTCTCTTGAGAAGCAGGACTTCCAATAGTGTTAACGAGTACTAGATGCATACTGACAGGAAAATATTTCCCCTTTGTCTGTCCATATGGTAGCTTAAAGGTCTAGGGGAGAAGGTTCTAGCTAATGAAATTTTCAGTGGGGGAATTTACAACAAATGAGAATACTTGGAGAGATGTCTGTTCTCAGTGCTGTTTAGATACTAAAATATAGTAGCACATAATGTACATTTGGAATCACGGTATTTCGTTGCTAAAGAACAGGGTTGATGCAGCCCTGTTATAAATGTATTTTATAAATGTATTTTCCATGGGGCTAGAAGTACTTAATCTGGCCTAGCAATGTTGGAAAATTCCTATAGGCATCCAAGTTAAACACCTTGGAAAACTTTGATCCTCTAGGCTTCAACATCCGTCATGGCGCATCTTCTTTGCACAGGCTACAGCTGAGAAGTTGACAAACTACACATTGTTGCTATTGGTGAACATGTGTATTTACTTTTGTCAATCTTTGTTTTGTGGTCATATAAGATACGTGACAAGATACATTTCTAGCCCTTTTTGGGGCAGTGATGTAGTTAGGAGAGTTGGAATCACTCAGCAATATTTAGCCTTTCATCTGAAATTCAGAATTATATCACTTTCTGAAACAAAAAAAAAATACATTACAATGGTTTCCAAAGCACTACAATAAGTAGCCCTGTTTTACATGGAAAGAACAGGAAAATCAGTTGCAACAGTGAGGAGAATGGTGTCAATATCACGTATTACAGCATATTTCAAAAGACAGAGTCCAATGTTTAACACTGATGTTTTGGTTTTAGTTGATTCACGATAAAAAGGAAGAAAATACAAGCCCCAAGATAGAACTTCCAGAACATCTGCAGGTTCGACCTGTGACACCTGTGGAAAAATACATTAAGGTTAGAAAATTAGATTTTAAAGTTGCCATGCAGCAATATCTGTCCTAAGAAACCACACAAGCTCTAAAAATCGGTTGTCTTGTAGAGGTGGGCCTTTAACTAAAGGTCAAAGTAAATTGTATTTGCAACTCGAGCAATGCTTTAAAAGCATTCATTTAAGACAAGGAATTGCCCTTTGGATATGGTTGTTAGTTCACAGAGCTTTCACTGTACATAAATCACTGTATATAATCATCTTTCTGTAAAGCACCTCCCCCATGCGCTCCATTGAGTCTCAGAACAGTGCAGCTCAGTGCAGAATGGTGGTCACAGAGCTGTTTATGGCTGCTGCTAAGTAATTGCTCAGATATATACATCTATATTACTTCAAGCCTTACCAAAACCTAACTCAGTTTTAACTATTGGTTAAGATGCAGCCATATTTCTAGCTTTAAGACAGTCTTTTTGTCAGAGATGTCCACTGTCCTCTTTAGCAGCAAAAATTAGTAAGAAGCCGGTCCTAATGGGCCAGTTAATAACTGTCTGATTTTATATTACATGATTTATATTCACATATTCAGGTCTAAAAGTTGTCAAACAGCTGGAAATTAGAGTGGAATGTGACTGATGGTTTGACTTACAACGTGTCAGAATCACCAGTGAATAGTGTAACTACACACGCAGCTAAATCAGTGACATTGGGAGAGGACCATATTCATAAAAGGGGAAGCAGAATATGCTAACAAAAAGGAAGGTTAGTCCACTTAGAGTAGATTAAGGAAACAAAAGAGATTGGAAAATCCTACTTGCTGAACTAGCTTTCTTTCAAAGGATTCCAAGGGTGGGGAAATAAAGCGAGGAAGTAGTAAAAGCTTTTACTGAGATTAAATTGAAACAAAAAAATAAGGAGTTAGTGCTGAGTGTGGCAGAGAAATTAAATAGCAGCATTTCTGCTGTTAGTGCTACCTGTTCTTCAGTTTTGTCTCAAGACTCCAGTTTCAGTGAAGTTTACCTCTGCTTCAGCACAGTGAGGGTGTATGTGTGTTAGCAAATCGTGCAGACAGCTATCAGCTGCTGAAGTAGAATGCATAGCCTAGCGCATACTGAAACAGGGATCATAGTTTCCGTCTCACCCCAGAGTCTTTATTTGCTAAGGAAGATAAAGATTACTTGTGATTTAGGTCTCCCTTACATATTCAGAAAGAAGTTTTCTAAGGCCTTACACAGAACTATGTCTTTTTGCACATTTACCTTCATGGTAACAGTCATGTCTGTTCTCTCTAGGTTACACTAATAATTGCTTCTTCATAGTCCTTCCCTCAGACTGCAAGTGGGACATGGTTTCCTTCATTATCCTGCTCAGTGGGTGGCACTTTTGGCCATAAAAATTATCTTTTCAGAGGAACTGCTCCACCTAAATATCATAAACATTTTCTAATCTTGGCCAAAGAACAAAGTGAAGTAACTCTGGCAAGAGAACTGAAACATTGTTCTCTTGCTGTGTATTTCTCTAAGTCCCCAGATGCTAAAATGATATAATGTGCCCAATTGAGATGATTCAGCCAAAGTAAGCTCAGCAGTCGGTGAAGAGAGTCTGTTGGCTTTTGTTTTGTTTCCTTTTTAGCTAGATTAGTTGCAGATTAACTTGATGCTCACCCATCCTGTAAAGTAGAAAGAAGGTGGAACGAATGAGTAGTTCTTGATGCAAAAGGCTGCTTGGTCAGTAGTATCTTCAGCATTTGGCCACAGAACTATTATTCTGTCTCTGCATTGCTACCAGATACATTACAGGAAGTCTAAAATGCTATTTTTTCCCGTAGAAGTTAACTAGTTTTGAAGTATTATTAATTATTTAAGGAAAAAAACTAAAGCTGAAGATAGGATTCTTCTAGTAACATAAAGCCAGTAAAGCCTGTAGAAAAGTATGGAATAAAACTTAAGTATGCTAACATACAATACTAAATAATATTTTGCTTTTTGATTTCCTGTTAAACATACCGATTTAGGCACTAGAAGACTGTTTTTTAGAAGGGTGGTAAATGAAAGTTAGTTACTTCATTGGAATTTGGCAGGTTTACTCCTCTCTTTCCCTATGCCTTGTTATAGAAGGGAACCTAAATTATTCTAATGACTTTCTAAGTTATAAACTATCATGGATTATAAATCAAACTTGCTTGCAACTGGGCTATCTTTCAAACTAATTATTTCCTAACACTAATGTGTCAGTGTGTGCTCAGGATATTAATTCAGCAAATTGCATAGAAAAGCACTGTTTTTTGTAAGTTTTAATTTCCATCCACACTACAGTACAAAAGAGGATGTTGCATGAGAGAAACTACAATCAAAACCCTTTCAATCATTGAATTCTACATGTTACTTTTATTTTAGGTGCTTCCATCTCCTCCAGTACCTAAGACTACCCAGCGGTTTATTGGTTGGAGATCAGCTGTGCCAGAGTTGCAACTTGAACGTGGTTTTCAAATCCGAAGCTGCAAAGGTTCCTTTTTCAAGGATTTGAAGTGGCCATGTGAGCCCTCTGACTGACATTAAGAAATAACAGCTAGGCACATAGATCCATTTGCATCCCTAAGGAAACATTCTAGGGTGGACTGTTGGACTGTTAAACATTTATGCTTTAAAAAATCCACACCAATTTTGGTAAAGCGTGAACATTTTAACATAGCATTTTACTTGTTAGAGCTGTGGCATCCAAGCTGTTAACAATGCTTTAGGTTTACTTTGAAGTAACAGTGAATAAACTTCTATAAAGATCACAGAACATGCACTACTTTTATTAGCATTAGTAAGATTATGATTTTTAAATATTTACTGTGAGTCTTAAAAAAAAATCTTAGTTTGTAGTGACAGAGCACATTTTTATACTTGTTTCTTCATGAAAAGCTCCATTCAGAGTCAGTTTCACAGCAGCTTTTTCAAATGTAAACACTGACTGCCATGTTCCTGGCAATCCTATCTTGCTGCTCATTCCCAATTCATCACTTACCAGCACTGGAATCAGTGTTTAGAATTAGTTTTCAATCAGCACTTTGAACTAGCCCGCTACTGAGTTGCTCCAGTGCCTGTGCTAGCACAAAGACATCATAAAGAAAGAAGAGGAAAAGGGGCAGAGAAAAGTAGTAGGCATGGCTTAAATTGGCTCAGGCTGCCATGGGACTGCACCCTTGCATTTGGAAAGAAGCTTTCCTCATTAAAAACTAAAATGCAACAAACAAACACACCTGCAAAAAATAATTAGCAGAGTTCATCATAGTGTATCCACTGCAGCTAGAAAAGAACAGGCAAATCAGAAGTATGGTTAATTCATAATTATTAAATTCATTGTCTTTTGTGTTGTGTGTGCCTTACTGGTATGCTGTGTAGTTGCACACTTAAGTAATTGAGTAGTTTCCAGTGCAGCTGCTGATTGCTATCAACAAAGTACACAAAGGCCACAGTGACAAAAAGTCACTTTCAAAAATCAGTTTTGATACCAAAATAGGTTCCTTTCAATTAGTTGATCAGAATGCAAATGTGTTACAGAGTATTTATGTTGCTCCAGTTTTGTTTATACCAGTATCTATACCAACCAGGACAGTGAAAGACTCAGAAACAGTAGGGGGTTGCACTGGGAGTTATCAGTATAGCTACCTCAGTGCTATGAAGCTTAGCCTTGGACTTCATGACCTACCTGAAGATTTGCCAGAACTTCTGGAAACTCAGAAGGAGAATCATTTAGTTGCAGCAGCTATTTTCAGGATATAGTTCCTACTGGCTAACATGTTTAAACATGCTTAAGCAAGGAGCAGCCTCCAAGAAGTCAACACAGGTAGCTCCTTGTAACTCTGTATTACTTCAAGAGGAAAGACTTTCCTTTTTAATCCTGCTGCAAGGTCTCCTTTATCTTCTGCAGCTAGCAATATTTATTTCTTGAGTCAGCAGTAAGTCCTTGGCTTTCATAGCAGGTCAGCAGCTCGCTTTTGTTCTTTCCTTCTTCCCAAGAAATGACTCATAATTATCAACATCCCACTTTTTTTCTATTTTACATTCAGTTCCAAATGCCCACAAAATAATAGTATTTTACTTTTTCCATATTCTTTACAAATAATGGAGAAGTGACTCATCCTTTGGAAAGCTTACCCAAGAATAGTAATACATAGCAGAAGTAACTTCAGACATGTTACTTAAAAAACAGAATAAAGAACAACTTGGAATCAGAGTCTGGAAATTTAAGCTAAATTGCAGTTTAGCTACCAACTATAACATGTATAAACTGTTCTTTGAACAAGCAACATAATTGTAAGAACAATATTTTAAATCAGTGTGCTTGCTTCTCATTGCTAGCTTTGTATATCTATTCATTTTAAACACAGGCTTCAGTTTATTTTAAGGTCACGTATAGATCCTCTTACTCTTCTCTGATTTATATAGACAGGTATTGTAAAAATGACTGTGTAATTTAGTAGCAGCAAAATTACATGAATTCAGGCCAAATGGAAGGGGAGTTTCAAGACCACTACTTTTTAAAACCTGTCATATTAAAGAACCAGAGCTGGCACCTAAAAGCCAGTAGATGTTTGTGTGAAGTGAAATCCAAATCCATGAGTCATGGCTTGATTTTGAAAATGAAAAGAAATTGTGTCCAGCATCTACAGTTGAACATTTTTGAATCTTATTCCCAGTGTCTGAATATTAACTCTGTACTAACAGTAAAGGCTTTCAATTATCCTGCCCATCATTTACTTCAGGAGATATTCTGATACAGTTTATTGGGATGTATAAGGAGTATCATCTAAAATTTAACTCATTCCTCTAGCGTGAATTTGTCAGTTGTTAATTGAGCCATGTATTTGGGGTTTTGGTGTGCAGGAATATATGAACCTATTTCTTTCCCCAACACTTTTAGCTTGACCCTTTATATCTGAAAAAATTGTGTAGAATTGTGGATTTGTAGCTGGCACAGGACTGCCCAATGAACTGCCCCAGTTGTGAATCCAAAAGGCCAAATACGGAATTATTAAATCACCCTGTACTGTTTCAAACCTGACATTTAATTTGTGGAAATTAACCTGTTTATTAGAGCCAAGTTGGGCACATGAATGTCACTGCACACTGTAAAATACCACACCATTGCCAAGGTCAGGACAGTATTAGTAAACTCAGTTCGCACAGTGAGAAAACATTTCAAAACACAATTAAATCACTTCAAAAATACAGCAAAAGTCAACACAATTTTAATTCTATATTAAAGCCTTAGGTCTACACTTCTGTGCAAGTCAGAGCAGAATGGGCCATTTCTAAACATATGTTAAAACATAGGCAATTTATTTTTAACCAAAACCTGAAAGCAAGATGCAAGTGTATTTAGATGTCTTCTATGCTTCAATCTAAATTTCATTTGTTGTAGTTTCTTAAAGCTTTCTGTGGTCTAAGGTTCACATTAGCAAAGTAGTCTGAATGGAAATCCCTTCCTAGCTGACTCCTAGTTTTTCAGAACACCGAAGCCATCTTATCTTCTGACTCTTGTTTTCACATAAACTAGTCCTTTGGTAGCAGGCTCATTTTAATGAACTATGGATGGTGCTTTCTGAATTGCATAGGCAAAAAATGTACTGTATTCGATACACAGTCACCACAGCAAGACATGAAAATAGGTCAGCCAGGCATCTTTTGCCACCATGCATCTGTGCCTGCGTATACTTGCCTGGGTGTGTGATAAAATAAAAGTAGAGGCTTAAACAACAGCTGTATTCAAATTGAAGAACTATGAAATCAGAATGATCTTTCTCACAAGCATTTGCTTTATAGACAACAAAATTGAGTGACAAAAAACTGGTGCATTTTCCTTCGCAGTGTGTTCTTTTCTGTGCTGTTAGAACTGGCACAGAACTGGCACTTGCTATTTATAATTTCATAAATGTAAGATATTTTACCAGGAGCTCAGTTGAAAGTTTATTATTTAAAATGCATTTTGCATCAGAGAATAAAGGGGTTTTCATTAGATAATAGTGAAATGGTGATGCCAAATTAGTAGCAGTGCTGAAATTGCAGTCACCATAAAAGTGTTTCTCTGTGTTTTGAAAGAAGCAAAATGAAAAGCAACCACAGCCTGTGCATAGCCAATTGATCCAGCTACTGCAGAAGGAGGCCACTTCGAGAATAAAGCTAATCACTATTCTGCATGAGACATTTCTACAGCTTCATGCTGTGCCTATCCTAATGGATACCTGCTGCAGTCCTAACTTTGTGCAAAAACTACTGCCTCCAGTCCTTTCTCTTGGCTACTGTGTTAGCCTGTAACTAGTAACACTAATTCTAAACTAAACTCATTGCTTGCAAAACAGGAGGTATATTATTGTTTCCTTTTCAGAGACCTAAGGCTCCACCTTCCCACACATCATTTCCTCCTTTAGTGAAGGATTCTTTGTGGTTTCTTCCACATTCCACAAAGTACCCAAGCAACAAACACTACTTTAACATAGTCATTGGCAACAAGAACAGAAATCTCTACTCCCACATGTAGCCCTACCCAGATCACTTCTTTCATGAGGTTCCTAAATGCGTTGTATTTAGCTACCCTTGAAACCGTAAGTGTCAGTGTAGCAAGACCGATAAGGCCCACTCACAGACTATTACCTTCTTCCTGACTCCTGTGGTTTTCCCATCCCATCAAATTGTTATTTAACTACTTGAAAGCATGTCAAACCACTTCATAGGACCATAGTGTAATAAATTTAACTGTACTGGAAAATTATACCATTGTGCTGTGAAACTGATGAGGTTGCCAGTGAACAAACCATTGCCCCTTCAGTCTGCTCTGTCACACATAAGACCAGCAGCATTGAGAAATAAATTCAAAACAAAATTGGAAACTTTGTGAAAACAACACAAATCTGATTCGTATTGCACCAGTGAAACAAAATACTGGAAAGGCTCATAATTTTTGCCAGATGAATTGGAGGTAATTTTGCCTTTAGGGTTTCAGGCTGCTCTCACATTTCTCAGGATTTGTTTTGTTACACAGAGAACAGTTCAAACATATTGAAGTAATGCTCTTTCCTGTATAATTCAGTGGTGGATTTATTTCCACAAGGGTTTCTAACTGGAAAATCTCTGATAGAACCTGAAAAGGGCAGGTTTTCATCTCACTGCAGAAAGATGCAGTGTTGCCACCTTTGAGGTAAGACACACTAATGAGTCTGAACACTGGGCTGTACAGGCTCTGACAGAGGATGAAATGTCCAAAACCGTCCCAGGATAACAGTAAGCCACTGGACATCTAGCACATGTATATTCTTACAGAGAAATTGGAGGTTGTGTTCATGAAGAGTGCTCTGAAGCATCTGCATTTTCTCTGCACCATCCACAAACTGCCATGGCTTCAGATGGGCACCGTGCAATGCTGTAGCTTATGGACAGTATGCCAGCATTTAGGGAGCCAGTTCACCAGATATTCAGAGAAGGATGAGATGAGCTCAGACCATCCAGTTAGTGCAAAAGCAAACATAGCAGACTAATAGAATTCCTTATCATTTAGGCAAATGGAATTATATTTGCCACAACATGCAAGGTTCTAGCTGGACATGAAGCAGTGTACTCTCCAGAACATCATTATCTCTGATCCTCAGTGTAAGATTTTCCCAGCATTTAATGCTTTAGTTATTCTTAAATCAGTCAATATTACTATTGATCTCAAAAGTAACATTAGAGAGCCTCAGTAAACGCTCTAAAAGTAAAAAAAACATTCACTGTGTGTTTAGCAACAGCACAGGAAACTGTAGATCAAAGGCTGGCTGTTACTTCTTGGTGCCTTTTTTTTTCCCCTCTTCAGGAGATGAGAGCATATGAAAACTGAGTTTAGAATAAGCAATGTTCCTGTTCTTTGGAAATGCATAAGAGAGGTTACATTTTATGGAAGAGATGTGCTAGGTACATTACAATACATCAAAGTATCTTTTTTAGACAGTATCTCTAAGGATAATTACCTGTCATATCTTGTATATCATTTAAGTTTATTACTCCTGACTTGTGTCAATAACAAAATGCTGAAGATTTTAATACTAGCTAAGAAAAAGGTAATCATGTTTCACATAAGTGGCACATCCAAGTTTTTGCATCATTTCTCAATTTAAAATGATCCATAATAAATTTCTAATTCTAGTTCACTTTAAAAATAATCAGCATAAAGATATTATATTATTATATATTGTGTAAGCTGATGCTGCCACAGCAGAGGGATAGAACAGAAGATTGTTCAAGATACCTTCCAGTGCTACTTTCATATGTCTCTCTAAGACCTAAAAGACAGCAGCATCACAGGGTTCTTTACATATTCTTCAGGCATTTTCAATGTCTCACTGCAAACCACACCCGAAGCATATCTAAAGCCCCATAGCACCCAAACCTTTAAATACGTGGACGCCCATTCAGACTTCAGATCAAACACAGGTAAAACCGTTTACTGAACTGAAGCTGCTAAAGCTTGCTCTGAATTCACTCTAAGTCAAAGAACATTAAATCTATCACTATTCAATGTCCATTGCACACTAATACCAATACTGATGCAAGCTGCTGTTTTAGTGATTCTCAACTTTGTATGTATTCAATTAATTGTTTCAGAAGGAGAGACAGAATTGCATCAGTAAACCTGGAGCCCGAGAAATAAGCTCCAATAATGGAGATGCAGTTTTGCCATTTTTAATGTGAGGCAGCTCACTAGGTCTCTGTTCCAAGCTCTATTGTTCTTTCTCATGTGATAACCTTTACACATCCTCTTTTAGGTGAGGGGCATGCTGCAGTTACACAGTTCTGTTGAAATGTGGCTGAAATTTCAAAGTGATTAATCAGCACAATGTGGTTTTGTCAATGTAAATCACACCTTGTGGTCACAGGTTGCCCAAGTTTGACTCGCCTTTGAATTTGTCCCTTCCCCTCGTGTTTTGCCCACCCGGTGCTTTATCTGCTTCAGCAAAGAAGTGAAATAACCTAAAGATTCATTGAAGATTGAAGTAAACTGAGAACTTCAAAGCACAAAAAGAGATGCAATCATGAAGAAATAAACAACAGAAAGAACCCTTCATTCCTACCCGTCCTTTTCAGTTAAGTGGTTTCACTGGGAGCAGCTGTTTGCAAGATCAGGCCTTGCCAGTACCAGCCTGGGATTAAACTGGTGTCTGGGCATGGCTCCTGTTAAACTACAATTTTAACATCTCCAAGAGCAGCATTATTTACCCTTCTAATCCAGGGAGTTCAGAAGTGGCCATTTTCTCTCTCTGCCTCCTTGACAAAGCCTCTCTATTCGATTCATTTTTCTGTCTGCTTTCCAGAACGATCATTGTTGAAGAGAACAGCCTCGCACCCAAACAAGGCATGGCAGCCTTCACCCCCGCACCCCGCGCACACACACTTCTGTCTCTTGCTTTTTCCCAGCGATGCCTCCAGGCTGCCGTGTGACACCCAGCTAATCTGTCCTGCTGAGAGCTCCAGCCTGACCTAAACCTGACAATGCCTTCTCACTTCTGCCAGGCTGAAAGCAGCCCCCCCTCCTCCTCCTGAAGTGAGAGACGGTTAATGCTTTTATTCCTCACCGGGGAGCAAGATGAACCCAGCTATGCTAGTGAATCTCCTTTGCTTGCTGACATGCGTCAGACACAACATTCTCATCCTTAAAAGCTGGAGCAAAAACAAAAACAAAGCAAGAGCCCAAAAAAACCCAGTGAGCTACAGTCCTTGTCTGGAAAAACTAAACAGCCATTATGCTCTTCCTGCCAGAGCGCAGTCATGTCCTTTGTTCAGATGAATGCTATAGTAATTTCTTGTGCTCCCCATCATGTGCATTACAGCTTCCATCTTAGCATTGTATTTGCTTAATGAACAAACCCCACGTATTTAAAGTCTCTCCACAGAAGCCAAGGTACAGCTGACAGGCTGGAAAGAGTGCAGAGGGCCACTCTTCACTGGCTCACTGTCGTCTGTCCCCCACCTCATTTCCTTTCAGGCTATAGTCACAGGCAGTTAGGAGTTGTCCTTGGCAACACATCCTTAGGGGCAACAAAACAGCCCTTCTTGCTTAAGCGCAAGTAGTGAGACGTCAGGCTGGCTGTGCTGCTTCTGTCACAGCAGAATGGGGACATGAGCACTGGAGCCGCTGGGTCGGGGGCTGGGAGGAAGGAAAACCCTGACACCCCCAGCTCTTTGCTTATAGCACAAAGCACCAGGAGATGGGATCTGAAGCTTGAAGGCAGGAAAACTCACTTTAGCCTACACTGCTGGGAGGTCTGAGCCATACAGTGCTAGGGTAAAGGGAGCACACTGCAGTGCAAACTAGACAGTAACTTGGCTCTCAAGGAGCACTGATGATGTGTTTTTTTTACCTCCTACACGCTGTGTCCTTAATAATTTGAGTTCCTTATTTGCAAGTAAGAAAAGCTTCCACAGCTCCCAGCACAGTTCTGGCCAAAACAGGTTTTTCAATACATTTATTTGTCCTTCTGTTTGTTTAATGTAGGAGCCCTGAGGAAAGAGTGGTTTAATGTGATAGCCTGTAACAATGGACAGAGCAAGATTAACTCCTTCACCTTGGGTCACTGCTATTTAACTCGTGAGGGAACAAACTTTCATACTCAGCAAATCACAGTTAAAATGTCCCTCCTAAATTTGTTTGGTAGGACTTAAAAGACTCAAGAAGGAGAAAAAATTGCCTAAATCTGCTTTTAGTTCTCCTTTCAGGATCAACTGAAGGCACTTTTCCTGATGACTACAGACTTCTCTATAATATTGCTGCTTTATTATGCATAATTCAATTTCATCAACTGCTTTTCTTTATTGTCCCTTCTAATTATGCACACATACTTGTAATTTATTGCACTATAGAACCCACGCCCAAAGAACTGCACAGAAGTACATACACACTTCCTTTGTAAGGAGAATGGAAATATCAGTGAGGCCAATCAGGAACTTCTTTACTCCTTTGTCCCATTCCGGATTTGGAGATGTTTGTACAGGTTCACAAACCACCTCTGAATTCTGCCTGAATCTCCCTTTGATTGTTACCCAGTCATTAATTAGCTGTACTCCAGAATGTATCACAACACCTTCAGTTGGGTTTTATAGCTGAAAAATAAAGCCAGATGCACAAAAGTTTTAGTGCTTCTGACAGCCTATTGAGGACAACACTGTAACTCAATTTGTTGCTGGATCCTGGCTCAGAGAGACCAAGGTCAGTGATGTTTGATATTTCACATGGATTAATTTGAAACTTCTCTGATCATGACTCAGGACAGGAGTCAAATTCAGACCTTTAAATGATATGCAACAGGATCATTGCTTTCTCCAGAAAGCTGCAGAGGGAGTTCGGGCAGTAAGATCTTACCTTTCGACTTCAACAGCGTTGTCTGAACTCAGTCAGTGTGGATAACCCCATCAAGGCAAGAGGCCAGGGCTGCACAGGAAGGCCGCATGTTCAACTTGTTCCTCCTGAGCCCACGTTTACTGTGCTGACCACTTCAAGAACACCGTTCCCTTCAAGAACATCTGCACAGAACAAAACTAAGCAAAAAACTTCAAATGTCTTTTTCTGCACATATCGAATTACCTATGGAATGCAATTCATGTCATCTGTACATCACATCTGCAAGGTGTCAAGACAGCACATAGTCCGGAGGCATTTATGTACAGTGAAGATGGAATGCCTGCAAGTGTCTCCCAGAGGAGAGACTCAACAGGCCACTGGAATGGATGGCTTGTTTGTGGTATTGATTTGTTAATTTGTTACATGCTAATCATTAATCAGCATCTGAGGCATGTACAAGACAATACAAGAGGTCAGACAATCAGCCATGCAGTTTGCTACCCACTGGCCTGCCATCGCTTCTGCAGAACTCACAGAACATGAGCAGGCAGATGAACTGAACTTCCTCCAAGCCCAGAAGGAACTTTAGTTTCACAAACTAAATGCCAACACTGTTTTGCACTCCTTGGGTTGAGCCTAGCCACGAAAGCACTCCTGACTAGATTAGGGAGAGCTTGCCTCATGTCCCTGAGGTCAGAATTTGGCTAAACATATGCAGAACATGTTTGGCTCGTTACACATGTGCATATTAAATCAGCAGCAAGGGAACAGAAAGGCAAAGTATGGTAAAGATACTGGAATTGGACTTCAAAGATCAGGATTCAATTCCACAGCCTCCCAGGGTGACTTTGGCCACAACAGTCACTCTCCCCTGCATCACTTCCCATCTGTAAAAAAGCAATATAACCATCCCTCATTTTTTACTTCATTCATCTCTGCAATTTAGACTCAGGAGTTCTTTGTAGTGGTGTCTCTCAAAATACATCCAGCTCCCAGCACAAAATGTCCTCCTCAGAACAGCCTTATGGAAATGCATCCAAAAAGAAAAGAAAACCCAACCAACCTTATAAAATAGCCACTGATGAGACGAGACCACCAGCACAACAATGCAGGGAACAGCTGTAATCTGTGGGAGGATTATTTCCTTGCCATAAATGCCATCTATTTTTCAATACGTGAGTTATTCCCTTTCATAGCACAGTGAACTCAGTATCTGCAGACAACTTGCCTCCCAAACAGTACGTTTTTCAAAGATGCCCGGTAGCATGTGATATTAAATAGAAGGTGTCACATCTTAAGGACAAATATTAGTACTAGGCTGCTTGATTAACATAATTTGCTTCTTCATTGGATATTTTATTCCAGATGAGCTGCTTTTCATCCATCCGTATTTTCCAGGGCAAAAAAAATATGCATTCTGACATGCAATGCTAATGTGCCCTCTGCAGTCACCTCTTATCTCTAACTTTTCATTCTCGCCTCCCATTCTCTTCAGTGCATGAAATGAGGTCTAGCAGCAGCTATTGGTCAAGACTCTCACATGTTGGATACCTGCCAAGGCTTTTGGGGTGTTTAGCACAGACAAAAGGTCTATTCCTAGGACACACACATTTAAATTTAGCACTAAACTGGTGGGAAAAAAGAGAAAAATATGTAAAATGTCACTTTCTGACAAGCAGAAAATTAGAATTCATTCCCCTGAGAATTAAATGGACTTTTCTGCTTCCAGTCACTAACTATGACAAGGTTAACATTTTTCAGTCTAATGACTAAGGACATTATGTGTGCATGTGAATAAGAAATAAAATTACTAGAGGGCATTAGCTAAGTGTGTGACAACAGCCCAAGCTGACAACAGAACTCCAGGGATGCAGATTCTAACAGTGACCATTTGCTGTGGAGAACCAATGGGTAACAGAAACATGGGGTACCAGTACATGAGGTCATCTTTCGCTCATCATTATCATTACAACAACATAAGCAATCACAGGAAGAGTTACATCTCTGGATGGGGTGAGGGCACATCTCTAAATGCATCCGGCATGCTATCAGTATCTCAGACAGGGACACTGAACTGGACAGCACATTACTTAGAGGCCACAAAAGCCCAAAGACTCTCTGAAAAGCAAAAATTCCACATCCATCTTTCATTTCCCCAAAGATTCTTTCACCACTGCCCCCCTCCCCATTCATGACTCAATTCTGATAAGAATTAGGGTACAGCATCAAGTCACCATTTGTGACTTACATTAGATTCTGTCCCCAGTTCAGTTCTCCCTGTGGCTCCTCACTGCCTTACTCAACTATGGCAAACATAACACATGCAGCTGTGGCTTCTAAGACAGCAATGGATTGCCATCCAGCGCAGCCCCGAGCAGGGAGAACTCAAAGAAAGAAGAAGGCTATGTTATTGACATGCCCTAGGTACTGGGAGACTGGAAATTATCAACTAATGGCAATCTTTCTGGACATCAATGAAATTGGGGCAGTAAAAGGTAAGATGGGAAGATTATATCTTCAAATATGTAATTTGTCCTGTGAAAAGTGCAAAAATGATGTTTAGAGATATGGGTCACATTTGAGAAAGCACTTTTAAACAGTGATGGTTAACATGTATCTAACAGAATGAAGAAAGCTGCAAGGACATCAACTGACTTCAATGCACAGAGCTCTCCTTTTATTATTTCTGCCTTTGATTGGGTTTCAAAAGCTACTTGGCCACAACTGAGAAAAAACTAAAGCTTATGATTCAGGGGACAAATGAAACATTTAATTTAAAAAGGCATTAGAACTAAAAAGAAGGAAAGAAAACCAGAAAAGAACAAGAACTTTCAAACCCATGGAACCTACCTCCAGACTAGCCAACTGGAAAGACTCATCAGTTTCTCTCTGCTTTACTGTGGCCCAGCAGGGTGCTCATTAGTCCAAAACAATACAGGGTTTTATTTTCCTACTCTAAAGTCAGCGTGAACTATTAGCTACAACTAGCCCAGTTACAGTTCATGTTTCCTGTAACATCAAAAGCTGGATTCTCATCTATTCATCTGCTACTAACAGATACACTACATCGTACAGCCTCTGAAGGCTTTTTGCTTGGTCAAACCTGCATGTTTTCATAGCAATAGATAAGGCCTCACTCTGTCCCTCTAACTCTTGCCAGCATGGCTACATTCCCTCCAGGTACCCCTTTGCTTTGTTCGCTCCCAGAAAGAGGGACAACTGTATTTGGAGATCTTCAAAGAGAAAGATCATTTCAAACCCAGCTCTCGTTTACAAGCCAGTTCATGGATTGACAGTGCTGAACAGGAACCTCTTTAGCTGGAGCAACCATTTCTCACCATGCAGTGAGCACTACTGTAGGGCTGAGCCCTGCAGAAGAAGCATCAAGACAGCTTTCACCTTAGACACAACATCCCAGGGCTGCATGCCCTGCTCTGTATGCCACGCTGCGCTCACTGTGACTGGAGTTTGGTTACTTTTGGTCCCTGGCCTCATTACCTCATAGTTTCCAGCAATAAACTGCATAAGCCACTTATCTGCTGTAATCCCTTTGAATGAGTTTGTTTTGTTCCTCTGTCCCCACAACTTCCCCAGCCTTATTCTGTATCATCAGCATATTTAAGGCACTTTCAAAATTACATTCTGCTCAAGGTCACTGCTCTGAATTTACTTCCCCTCCCCCTCAGCACATCAATGCTTTAACTTCCATCTGATTTATTTATACTGTTTATTATCAGAGACCAATTCAATCAATACAAGCTGGGATTCAGACACACACATACACATTTGAATTATACATACAAACAGTCATCACAAGATAGAATACAACTGCTGTAGCCCAGATCATTCCTCTAACATATGAGCAGCTTATAGGTAAGGAGGCTCATAGCATTGAATTTTTATACCTTGACTTTTGCTTGACCCCAGTGGTTGTTTGGTTACTGGAAACCAAAGGAATTGAAACAGCGTCACAAATTCCACGGAAGAGGCTTGGCAAGGGATTGCTGCATTTCTTATCCCGAGCCAGTAAAACCATATTTTAAGACGGGCTCTTCTGAGTTGACAGTTCCTTTATTAGCTTCTGTACACACAGGAATTCCAGCAGAACACCATCAAACCATAGCAGACAATCATGTCAAGCAAACATTGCAAACAGAACAGTGTGTGGAGAACTGGAACTTGGAGGAAAACCAAAGCACTAACCTTAATTGCAGCCTAGGTTAGGCATTAAACCAACCAAAACGGGATGCTGGAAGCACAGTAGAAAGCAAATAACTTTTGGCTTCTCCCTGCAAACCACTCTCCTTTCTAAATGCTAATGGTCAGCAGGATCCTCAGACATAGTTCACAACCAACTTCTAGTTGTCTTTGAACACGGTGGTTACAACTCAAGAAACACTGCAAAGTCACAAAGTGAAGGCAGAGAGAGCATGCATGCACATGCTGTGACAGAGATCATGCTATAGACACAGGCAGACTATGCAGACTGGACTGCAGTCTTCAGGGATCTGAGGCACAAAGACTGATTAATCAGAAAATTCCAGTGTGGTGCATGAAGTTTGGGAAAGAAGAGCACACGTTCTGTACAGAAACGTTTTGCATCTGCGTAGTTAGCCTCAATGCTGACAGAAGTCTGTCATGCCAAGTAAAACACAATGCAGTGTCCACCATCATCAATTTGGGGGTCTCTAGGACTAGGCAGCAGATCCCTGCATACCTATTACCTTCATAATCGTAATCCCCAGCTGATCTGCAGTTCGTTCCATTTCTCTCTGTCCTTTACTACCTCCTTATGGCTCTTCCTTCTCCATCCTCTCCCTAGCACAGAGTATTCACAACCACATTGCCCTCTCTTCCAATCACCCTTCTGGAAAAGTTGTTTCTATTTCTCATTAGCAAGATGACATCTTCATCACACCAGAGCTGCACTGGTTCCTACTGGACACAGGCACAGCTGTGGTGTCAGGGATTAAGTCACAGCCACACTGAACTCACCTGGACTCTGATAGTGTTGAACTTCACCCCTGCATCTTCCCTGGGCTACAGCTACGTGAGTTCCAGGAGTCTCTCTGAAATTTTGTTTTAATATTTCACCATTTATGCACAGAGACTATTTTGGCTTCTCCATCAATACATTTCTGCTTGGAAACTCCCAGTTTGAATGCTGATTGTGTTTTGCATAAATTAACTAAATTGCAGCCCTTCTGTTTCATTGGTACTTTTTGTCTGCTTCCTTCATGAACAATGTCAGGGAGATTGCAAGCTGACTACAATTCTGTTTCCTAAGCAAGAGGAAAACAACATCTAAGAGCCCAATCAGTACAAGTTTCCTGATGTCTGTTGGGTTTTATAAGTTACATTGTACTCTGGCATTTAACAATTTCTGTACATTTGCTTTCACTTTAAGGAATGAATGCAATGACTGCTACAGTGCTCTGCACTACTGTCGTCTATTGATAAATATGGAACAGGTATAACAACAAGCTTGCTCTTTTCTTCCATTTAAAAATTCACTGAGCTAACAAGCTATTTGTGTGATGCCAAAGTAATAACAGGTCCTTGCTCTTGAGTTTTCCCTAGGGAGTTCTACTGCAGGCTGCATTTCACAAGCAAGAGAAGGCCAGCAGTGACGTTGGGCTTACAGGAGCGTTGATAAAACACATGAGCACAAAACTCTGTTTAGGTGCTGCCTGAGTCTAGAGGGGTCCATAGTCCCACAGCTATGAAGCTCCATCAATAAACAGCACATTTTAAAAGAAATGACCTCTGTCCTCATTGAGAGGAGCTTCTCACACCAAAGAAGTTTCCAGGCTGTGAACTGGGAGCAGAGAGAGAGGTTTGTCTGCTGCCTTTGGGTGCACAGCTCTTGTGGGTGGAACCCAGATACTACACAAGGAGACACATCATTCACCTGGGGGCCTCAGCATATGAAGCAGAAGATGCTGAAAAGTAATGCTGCAACACAGACTCTGCTGTACTTTACTCCTTTATAGGCACACCCATTCACCACAAGGCACATCCTTGCAGCACCTTACTTTGGGCAGCAGCACCAAACCTTTCCCTTCTGCAGCATCAGCCTGGGAGGAGCTCAGAGAGACAAAGTGAGCATCAACAAGTATAGCTCAGGTGAGATCAGATATTTCTAGAGAAAGGGGAAACGTTTGGGGAACATTTCACTACTGTTTGAAAGTACAAAAGGTGACAGTTCAGAGACATCCACAGCTCTCCCTGGCTACAGCGACTGTTTCTAAAGAGCAGCAGTCACAGTTTTCAGGCTTGCTGAGCCTTGTTCTTGGGACTCTGGGGAGCAGCAGCCAGCACAATGGCTGTGAGGAATACCAGAGTCTGCCCAGGCAAGGGAAGGGAGGATGGTGGTGATAACGATAAAAGCCTGTATTAATTATTCCTGTGCTTGTCATCTTTGTTTAAGCTACTGCCATTTGCATCCAAGGGAACCTCAGTCCTTCCAAGAGAGTTGTTCTGGATTTCTTAATATTAGGAGACAGTTGTGACATTTGTTCTGCCCTAGGCATAATTAGACTTAAGGCATTTTAGTGCCTTTTCTTCTCCATAATGATCTCCCTGTTTCTTTATACAAGGAACCCAAAGTTCATTAACAAGTCCTTGCTTCTGGAGAGCTGTACTGTCCTCCAAGGAGAGAAAGTAATGGCTGCAATGCGAAATGGACCAATCTTTGCCTTGCCTGTGCTTCCTTTCTTTGGAAAGGTGGTTATTACAGCTTCTCTTCTAGAAACACCACATTGGTGCAACAGAGAAACAACATTTGCAGGGATTCCGGACACTATAAAAGACAGAAATCAAGTTCTCAAGATCCTGTATCAAGCAGCAACCAAGCTGAGCATGGATTTCAGGAATCCAGAGCCTCTATCTCTTCAACAGACACACTCCTGTCTGAAACCTGCATTGCAGTCTGCTCTCTCTGCTGATGTTTATATCTGGTGCACACTACAGCAGAGCTGCTTACTTTCAGACAAGCAATATTATCTGCTTTGTCCACATCTGATTTTTATTCTTCAGAATAGAAACCCTAAGCAACAAATACAGCATTGCAACACGCAGAATCAGCATCCAGCATTGCTGCCGTGCAGTCCAAACAGTTCTCCAGAACTCACATAACAGCACATGCTGTTGCAGGGCTCGTCTCACCCAGACATAAATTCTCTTCTGATTTACCCCAGCACAATTTTGGATTGGTGCACACCAATCCATTCCCAAACTGCAACACATCAGTGACCACTGTTCTGTCTTCCTAATGGATGAGGCTCCAGCTTCCAGAAAAGAAACTTGGTGTTTGTCCCTAACTACAGTCACATAGCACACAATCACCCCAAAGCCCTTTCAGTTTACAAAGAAAGCTCAAGCAAGGGGATATTTTTCTTAGATCACTCTAGAGAATAAATTTGTGTTTCTCATCTCAGTCTCCATTCCTGGTTCTCAGCACAGTACACAGTCTGGCATGAGGAACATCCAAGGAAGGTGCAAGCCCTGCTTTTAGACCAGGCATCTACCCAACCCTCCACCTGAATGAGGCAGACAAGTGCTTGGGGGGTGCAGCTGCATTTTTAACATATTCCAGGTTAGTATTTTAACTTCGCTGACATGGAAACTTGGCTTAGAGACTCACTTCCAGGAAGCTGAGGATTGTGAGCACAGAGAAACAATTCCCTGAGCAGACTAAACTGCCTGAGCTAGGCAGCCCCATGTCTGGATACCTGCCATCTCACACTTTCTGTGCTTACCATGAACAACACTCCACATCTCTGCCTGGGACCATCTGCTTAGAAACATACATGGGAACATAATTCAGATCCCCTGATTTTTTCCTGGAATGCAGGGCACCTTTGCTTGAGTACTACAGCACCCTGCTCTCCAGCTCTTCCCACAGGACTAGGCCGTTGGGACTTGCCTCCATTCACACAGTGCACACAGTCAAGCTGGGATCAGAGCACTCAAATCAATTCTTTGCCCACACCATTAGCCACAGTCTCTCCCTTAAGGGATTATAAACTAAAGGTATCCCAAGTCTGCAGCCAGCATATTTCTGATCCTTGTTTCACCTACTCAGGCAATGTTGTACAACAGGACACTTGGTTTCTATTGCATTCTGGCTATGGCTACTCCCAGGCACCGATCTGGAACACAAACTGCAGTTCTGAGGCCAAAATTCACTAATTAACTGGATATTTATGTAGCAACTTCATGTGTCAGTTAAAGAAAATGCTCTGACACAAGAAAACAAGAACAAAAAGTTCGTTATTTGTGGAGTCTCCCAGCTATGTACTGGGCTTTCCAAGCAAAAAGGCAGTGGGCCAAGTTCCCAGGAATGCTCAGTTCCCACTGACAACCACCTCTTCCACAGTTAATTGGAAGCTCAATGGCAAGCTCTTTGGAAAGGTGTCTCTTTAAGCAAAGCAATGGAAACTGCTCACGATAGAATCCTTAATAAGCCCTCAGAAAACAGACCAGGAGCTCTGTTTCCTTCTACTGATCATAGAGACAGAAAGAGACCATAAGTAGTGTTTTTATCTTTAAAGCATCTAAGGAACCTGAAATACTAAGAAACTTTGGAAGCAGATGGGCAAGTTCCTTCACCCCATTGCTGGCTTTAGGAAACCCCAACCTTAAAAGCCCTGAGGCTTAAAATGTTGGAGACACAAATCAAGCACTGGGCAATTGTAATTAGCCACTTACACGCACATCAACCCTGCCTGCACTCTTCCATAGCAGACAAACTGCCCTACTTACAAAATAACCCTTAACTGATCTGCCAGAGGCAACAGAGCCAGTCAGGGCCAGACCTGGATTAAAGATCTAGGGATTTCCAGCCCCCTGAAATACCCATTAAACTGTATCGCCCTGGTCTATTGCCAACTATTAGGAAATTACCCAAGCAAAGAGCATTCCAGAGCACTCGCAGACAGGCTCAAGCTCTGCTACAAGCCATATTAACTAAATGGATGGTTTGGCCGGGGAACAATGTTATAAATACTTAAGCTACAAATTAAAAGCGTGTTTGAGAGCTGTGCTGTCAAGTTAGTTGTCATCTTAGCTACAACATCACCAGTACATGAGCTTATTTCATAACTAAAACCTCCAAATCCCACACAGTGACCTATATTGGAAGTGTTGGTCTCTGAGAAAGTTACTGACTCCCTTGAAATTTGCCAGAAGCAAGTGAGTCCATATGTATTTCAGGACAGAGGACCAGGCACCCTCTGCAAGGCTGGAGTCCCAGTGCTGGAGGATGGCACAGCACTAGGGGATGTCCTCCTCCCCTATAGAAGGGAACCATGGGTTGTTTGTTCTGTTACCAGGCCCACAGGCAGGCAAGGCTCACCCAAGTCTGTCCCTCGCTGACCTAGCCAAGGAGTAGCTCGAGTGCAGTCACACGCCCGTGATGACAGAGGCCAAGGGCTCTCCTTCCTAGCAGGGGCTGAGAATGCAAATCCACACCTGCAACAAATGACATGCAGGGCGAGCGTGACAAGGCATACGAAAGGAGGTAATGCCACCTGCGGGCCACAAGGCACAATTATTTTCTGAAGGCAGATGCAGTTTGTTTCAGTCACATCTAATCAGTGGAATTAACAAACCCGCCTGGTGAATAAATGCTCCTGCCTTCAGCTCACACTCTGCAGTTAGATATTCTTTGTTCCATTCAGGCACATTGCCACTGTTTCTGCAAGGGAAGCTCTCACTAGGAGAAGACAGTGTCCTTCAACAGGGACAAACTGAGGAGGCTCAAGAACCTGGACTGAAGAGAGCATGGGCCAACAAAGTAAGATTTCCTCCTCAGCACTCACTTTCAACAATAAAGTGATTAACAAATGCCCTTTCATTCAGGACAATTGAGCAGCCTCAGCTGACCCACAGGCCTACCCATTGTGCAAATGCCAGTTTCTGGGGAAAGAGCTTTTTTAGTGGTAAAGCAACAAAAAAGCCTAAATGTCAGAGCCACAGAACTAGTGCTTACAACTCTTCCTGTGTTTCTGTGGCTGATAAAACACTGCACAGGCCTGATAAAAGCATTTCTAGGTAATGGGAAAACAGGACTAAATGAATGAGACTTAAAACAGGGAAGTAAAAAAATTCAGAACCCTGTTTTTCCAATATTATTTCTGCTACACCAAAAGTTGGAGAAACACTTAGCAGTGTTTTTTGTTGCCAAGTCTATATCAGAACTAATGTGTTGAATACATTCCCCCCTGAAATATGTGAGGCCATTTGGGTATTATTCTGGGGGCTGGGTAAGCAGGAAAGTGGAATGCGGAGCAGGTACAGCCAGAGAAGAATTGTGCTATCTAAGAATATTACCATATCTCAGGAAAAACTTGGCAGTTTCAGCTTGACCTCCGTGGCTGGCAACAAACTGTGCCTTGACAGCCTGGTGTGCTTTCTATTCCTTCTTCTGCTCTGGTCCCAGTAACTACATATGGCACAGTGCCTGCAAAGTCTACTGTAGCTCACAGACACGTTAGCTGCAGAATAAACACAAACTTCTTAGTCTCTTTCAAAAGAGCAATCTGATTCATTTTAGGTATCAAAGTCTCATATCTGTGCTTACAGGATGCTTGCAGACTGAATAAATCACTCCAAGACCAGCTAAATAACACCTGCTTGTGTCTTAACTCTTGATTCTCTTCTATCTAATGATATTTACTCGTAGCCATCCCTTGGAGGGAACATTAACTTTGGTTTTATTTTGTATGTAGTTAGTAAACACCACAAAACCTGGAAATCCTCTTTACAGTCCTTGTCCTGTTAAGTTCACTGGAAACTGACCTGAGCTTTTGGGCAAGAGAACAAAGACGGCATTAGACACATATGCCCAGGTTCCTTAGGATGCACAGACTTTGGGCCTCAACTAACAGGCAGCTCAAATCCATGCTGCCTCAGTATCACGTTCTTTCCCAGGAGGTGCTTTTTTTGCTAAATGAACCCAAACACACTGGTTCTAAAGTGTTGCCAAGAGGCCTCTTGGGAATGAGTTTCAGGTGCCTCATGCTGCTGCTCTTCCTGAGAAACCATTTCCATGTTGGGCTATGTGTTCTGCAGTGCGCCGTGGTTTTCTCATCTAGTAACTGGAAGCACATTATTAGAACAGCTGTGTGGTTTTTTCTTAAAAAGAAGGGTTTTTCTCATTTGAAAATCAACAGTGTCAACGAGCTTCCTGCAGGGCTCTTATGCCAATGCACCTTTCATTTCAAAGGAGACCAGCTGTCTTTGTGGCACATCCTTCTGTTTCCTGCTCTATACCAAGTAGGAAGACTCTTTAATAAACAAGGAACTCAAAACATGGGAGAAAACCAAATGAAAGCAAACAATTTGCCCAGTAGTAAAACACAAGCCATTTGCCACACGAGGCAGAACAGCTGCTTGCCAGTGAACTGCAACACTACACAACAGTTAACAGAAGGAAGCAAAGAACCCTGTCCCATCCATTTGCAGCGGTTGGGGAAACACAGAGAAACAGAATGCGATTAGCCAGGTTGGAATTTGGCCAGGGCAATGGCTCTTTATGAAGGGTGCCAAAGGATATGTCATGAACACATCTGTTCAGGCCTGAAGGTTTATGCTACAATTCAGCTAGTGTACCTTATGTTGCTGCAGAGACACTATTTCAGGCCTAAATCAAGAAAACAGCATGCCCTCTATCAAAGCACCACAGAAACTATTTGTTCTATAAAAATCAAAGCTGTCTTACCCAGACTTAGGATCCCAAACTCAAGACTGTCTGTAAACTAGCACCAGATAAAGTGGATGACACAGGGAATGCCTCCAATTCTTGATTTTGGTAGTCATGTATCAGGTTCCATTCTTGCTCTGGAGTTAGTATGGCCAGAGGAGGATGGACTGTGGAAGAGAGTTTCTACCTCTGATTAACAGACAAGTCACACAGCCTCACCAGAATCCCCAATAACAGAATTTCAACCTTCTAATGGTGTTCTAAGATAACCAAGAAAAAGGCCTTGTTTGCATACAGGGAAAAGCAATTTGATAAAAGTACACTCAAATCAGTGCGACAAAGTTATAAAACAGTGAAAAGAACATGCACTCCAAGTATGTGTGATGTTTACTAGCAACAGCAAAAGTCTTATTCCTAAATTGAACAGACTGCGCAGGGATTGAGGCCTTGGATAACCAGCCCCCTCAAAAATTACCATTTTCATTGCAAACTGTTGCCAGTACAAGTAATCTACTATGGCAACTCTCCCCCATTACAGACTTCCCCACTGTTTGCCCTAAAGTCTTACTTTAGAAGTATACTTAGTCAGAAACAGCCTTTCAGCTTTTCCACATACAGTCAGTACCCCACCCATTCACAGAAGTAACAGAATCATTCTTCAATCTCTCCTGCAGCAGCTGCCTTGAGATGCTTCCAGCTGTCTCCTCAGCAGATGTGCATTGTAATTGTTCCACCAGGGACAGTATCATTGTCATTAAACGTCAACATCTGGCAGATCTGTTGTAGGGACTTAAAAGATAAAAGTAAGTCAACATATCCTCATAGAGGACAGACCAGCTTAAAAAAAGTAAGATGGTGACCGAATTCTTTCAGCTGTGCTGGTGTTCTCCAACTCTACTACCCTAATGCACAACAGACACCTTGGGTGCTGTGACTGATTGGTGAGCAATTACAGAAGGACTTTTGTTCCTGCCCACCTTTAGATTTTCACTTGGATGACAAACTTACTTGGAAGACATAGACTGTGGAGATTAAACACACAGACTCCCGCAGAGTTCCATGCCAAAAACTTTCCTGTTGGAGATTTCTTTTCTCTTCCCCCCTTTTGGTTGGTTACACATTTATATACACTACACCTTTTCTCTCACGCTACTAACAGGATTGGCTGGATTTGAACATCGTAACCCTCTGACTGGCCACTATGTGTTACTCTCTGGGCAGCCACTGCTCTCTGTTCAGGCCCAGCCCAGGATGCTCTGGCTGATTCCAGACTGTTCGAGCCCAGAATGTTCTGGCCGATCCCAGGATGGTTGGCCTGGCCCAAAACCCTTTACAGCAACAACAGACGCAGAGAAACAAAATAGTTAACTCAGATAAACACCTAAAGCTGGCTGTACCTTATGCTCCTGTTTGCTTTGTTAAAATCTAGATCTCAACGTACATGTTTAGTCTAATGTGTAATAAATAGATCATACGGCTGTTTAATCTGTGTTTCCAGTTTACCACTCCAGGATCTTGTGCCCCTCACTCAAGGTGCGTGGTGGCTTTACCAGGGCACACAGAGACTATTCTGCTCACTGTTGCATCAGCTAAAGTCTTGTAGAGAAAGAGAAGAGAGGTCAGGTACTCTTCTGCAGCAGTTGGCAGACACGCCAGAACACACGATGGAGCAGCCAGTGTCAGAAAAAGGGCAACTACAGCAGTAGAATATATAGAAGACTCCTGAAATTAGAAACAAAACCAATCAGCCAAGTGTCAATCATTCACATAACACCACCCCAAGCCCCCTTCTCCAGGCCTAACAACTACGGTTTGTTACTGCAGGATGTCCAAGAGCAACACCACACCAAAATAAAGTCCAAAACGTCCTTCCAGGCCAAAGTTTGGAAAGGTAAAGATTTTGGATGAAGATCTGGATGCCAGTCTCAAGCAGCACACACATTTTCTTTATTTAATGAAGATCTTGTTTAGTTTCAGCTCTGACAGAACTTTAGCTGCAAAGCACTTTTGGCACATTCTCCTCAAGGAAAAAGAGCAGAAGCAGCTACTTGCAATCTCTGAACATCTAATGGATTGTTTACTACACAGCATGATGAACTCCACACTCCACCCTGGTTTGACAGATGACAGCATCTATGCCAAGGGGATGTTTCATTACTCAAAAGAACACACATTTCATCTAGACAAAAGTAATTTACCACACATTGGTTTATAAAACAGTCACAGGATTTATTGAGATAAATACAAACAGAAAGTTACATAGATTCTCTATTCCAACAAATGAACAACACTTCCAGAGTGTCCCCACTTAACTGGGCTCTAAACAACACTGTGTACAGATACAACTGCCACTGGGGCAGTCATCCTGACTGATGCCAAGTGCATATCATGCACAAGATATCAGTGAGGCTGAGTTCTAAGCAACATGACTAACATGCTTTGGATTACAAGTGCTTGATGATTTCCTATAGCATCCAAGCAATATTGCACCCACCAGCATTTTCATGTTCCTTAGCTAGAAATGTTTAAAATTGAGATTCTAACAGCTGATAGGAAAGTGGCTCAACTACCTAACTTTGCTCCATCTGGCTTTTAAAATACTTCTATTTGCATAATTTAAACAACCCAGAGAACTGTATGCAAACACACTGCTTCAGTCATCATTGTGTCCATTGGTCTAGTACAAGATGCAAAGTGCAGCCCTTAGACATGCTGAATCATTTGGTTTACTTCTAAACTAGAAAAGAGACAAACGTTGTAGAGAGTAAACCTGTTTACTAGACCTACATATTGTATAACAAAAACCCCTCACCCCAAAACTACAATGACCCCATTAGAGCATGCAACTGTAGAGTTTTAACAGAGTTTTAAAATGCTCTGCTGAAATCTTATCATTTAAGCCAGACATGATTTCTGGAGCCAGAGAGATACCAAAACACTGTTAGAACCAGAGAACTTTGTTTAGTCTTTTAGTGAACTTCTATAGCTGGTGGTTTACTGTCTACACATACTCTAATTAAAAACTCTTAGTGAACACTAACCAAACATGCTAAAACAGATGGAAGCCTGTCTTTTCCAGTGGATTATTGCAAGAAAAAGTTAACTATTTAAGAATATCTGACAAACAGAAATCTGGGTTGGGTTAATGCTCAAAGGATTTAATTTATATACAGTACATTTCAAACATACTTACATATACACACACTTAAAAAAATTGGTTCAGTGCTGAGAAATTTAATGAACTTATAATAAAAAACAGAAGTAAAACCTTGCCAGAAAGGCCTTAGAAAAGTTGAACTGTTAGAAAATACCAGTATAATGCCAGCATTAGAAAAAAGATGTTAGAACTAGGAAAAAAAATTAACTTGAGAGGTCTTTTTGTTAAGAAATTGCAATCATAAAAAGTCTGTACTGAAGAAGCATTTGCTTTAAATTATAAAAAACCTGTAAAAAATTAAACGTAGAATCTTGCAGAGTTTACTGAGTTTACACTGTTGCTATACCAGCAGTGAAAACTTCCGCCTGCAACTTCCAAAAAGCATTTTGTGATCTCACAAGAAACCAATTTGTTACAAATACTGTACATATTATAATACAAGACGAGTTAAACTTATACAAAACTGAGCCCTCCAAAAATGCAGAACCCAGCTGAGGAACCCATTTGCTGTAACTGCAGACAAGCCAGCTTTAAAACGGAACACAAAAAGAAAACAGTAATTTCTGTAAAAACCTCCACCCGTGTGAACTCCTTACTACCATAAGGAGTATATTTACTACTCATACTAAAGGGAAATATTTACACAGGTCTGTCTGTAATAAAGTATCATGTTCAGAGAAAGTAACTTATTACATGAAACCATTCTTTAGTATTTAAGCATTTCTGAACAGGACAAAACTCCAATCCACAATCTAAGAAAGTAAGACGTGTTTTTTTTCAGGCCCCACATTATTTGCAAATCTGGGACACAAGAGAAGTCAGGATCCACCAAAAAGTATCAGTTTATAATTTTCCAACTAGTCAGAAGCTATCCAATTTCATTAACAGAACTTGGCTCTGCCTGCATATTCTTTCTCCCAAAACACCTGTTTAAACACACAGGAAAAGTCCTACTTAAGATTACAGATCTCTGAAACCCTCATTTATCATTTGCCCCAAACCTTGCCATACAATCAACAAGTCACAGAGCAAACTGTGTCACCACCTTTCCCCTGAACATTCGTTAGCTGGGGTTTTTCACAACTTAAGAGTTCCTTCTCTTTCTTAGGAATACAGTAGTGACCAGTTTGGCATTTGAACACTGGATTGGTTAAAAGGTGGGCTGGTTTTTTTTTCAAATGAAGCGTATGTAAAACAAACAACAAAATCCTGCAAAATTCTGTAATACCCTTCTACAGATACAGCACATGCACTGAATCCATTAGATAAGCTGGACTTCGCCAGGGCAGAATGAGTAACTTTCAGTTTGGGAAATGTACAGTCTATCTACCACCAGGAGAGCCAGCAGTAAGGAAAACAGACATGTTAACATCTGTAAGGGTATAGCTCAGAAATCACAAATTAATAGAAAAGTCACAATATACAAAGAATCTTGAGCTCTCTGTGCTTTGAAAAATATCACATTAAGTAAAAATGAACCATGCCTTAATTCTAGCAGAATAAAATGAAATGACTCTGGAGCTCTTTTCCACTGATACAGAACCAAGTTCTTCATTGTTTTTTGATAAAATTCAAAACTATTCACATATATACACTTTTTTCAGTTAAAATGCAGTACTTGAAACAATACAAAAACTACAACAAAAGTGAGGAGAGTATCTTCATGTAGGCTTGCTATAAAACATGTTTTAAGGTTTAGAAACTATTTTGATCTTATAGTAGACTGCTCTACTACTGTAAATGTTTTGCTAAAAATGAAATACGAATTTCATTTACACTGAAACACTGAGTATGGTGTAGGACTTCCATGAAATACTTAACTGCAGGTGAGATCACTTATCACCCACATTTACAAAGAAAAAAAAGACCAAAAGGAAGTACTCATGCATATGAGACAAAAACACAGCCATAGGTGAAATATGGGCATGAAATATGGGCATGAAATGAAGACCCTAACAGTCCTAATACAACCTTTCCAGGTGAAGTAGGTAACAACCACCTTCTTATTTGTCCACATTATTGATACTAACTGTGAACACAAGGTGAATAACCATTGTGATGTTGAGTGGTTACTGCAGAACACCACATTAGTTTTATTTGTCAATGGTAGTATTGCCCATGTTATCCTGTTTTAGTTTTATGGTGGCAAAGAAGGACACATCTTGATCTCTGTCAGACTGCAGGGCTAAAATGGTCTCTTCTGCAGCTCCTAGGTGAGGATTGCCAACACTTTTAAAATAAGCTAGAAGGAGAGAAGAAAGAATTTTAATCAAAGCCAGAAGAATAAACCCTAGGGCATAAGAAATACAGAGGATGTCAAAAACATCTCGGGTACCTCATCCAATACACAGGCTCCTTAGAAAAACTACAGGAAGCTAAGGAAGGTGACAGAGAAATATGCTGCTTCTTATTCACCTTATTAGGTACTTAAGTATTTCTAAGAGAAGTTATTTTTGCTGAGCCCTAAATCAAAAATGTATCAACAAGTAAAAGCAAGCTCAGGAAGCTGCTGCTGTACAATGTGCTACAAAACACTTCCCATACTTTGTTCTGAAAAAAAAAAGACAGCAGGAGATCTCTGTGCGTGTTCCTTTGAATAATCTGAGATCAGATGATTATTTGTGGTTGTTTTTAAAGAACTGTAGCACAGAAAACTGTAGCAGCAAACAATTACACTATTTCCTAGCTTAAGACTAAAATGACAAAGCAAACTGTTTCAGAAAAAGGTATAACAATTCACCTGAAGGACCCCAAACGCAACTACTGCATTGACATCAAGGTTTGAAGTATCAAAGTAATCTAATGTTATGTTTAAGAAAAAGTATATTTGCCAAACACACGATGGATGCCAAACCCAACCCTCACCAGTAACTGCAGTGCTTCTGGTTCTAAACAAGGCCATAACTGCCCTCTAGAGGATGAACACCCGGTTCTCAGATTATCGATGCCAATTTCTGGCCCTTCAAAGATGATACATATTCTAACACAGAAAAAAAAAAACAAACCACAGTACACATTCCTAAAACTAAGTTTCAATGCAGTATCCCAGCTTACAACATGTAATTCCATTTTCAGTAATAACCGAACCAAACAACCTTTTAAGCCAATTGATAAAGAACTGCAGTGGCAGAAAAGCCAGCATTTGTTAGATGTTAGCTCTTTGAAAGGACATTGATGACCACACCTTTCTCCAATAACGTCTGCCTTAGAGCCTTGGCCAGCAGAACCCTTACGTTTGGCACAGGATCTGATGCAAGACTTAACAGACTGGGGAGTAAGTGTTCAACAAACTGGTCAACAGGCATACATTCTTCTTCTACTACAGCCTACAGGATAAACACAGAACAGAAGCAAGCAAGATTTACGTTAATAACACACTATTTGCCATTCCTTCCTATGCTGTCCTTAATTTGGCCTGACTATTAAACAAATACACTCTAAGTTGGTGAAGCAAGTCCAACCTTTGAAATACTGTTATGAAAACATGTCTTACTGTTTTGACATTCATCTGAAAATGACTCAACAACAACAGCTATTTTTCTTTGAACTATATTTTAGGAAATAGAGTTCTCTTGCCTGTATCACCCTTTTTGCCTTTAAACACTCAATCCTTACTCCTCATTGCTCCCAAAGTAAGCATTTTTGGTTTGAAGGCAGGTAAATAAGTGGCAATAAGGAGGGAAATAGTTCTGGCATCCAGCACTCACAGGTAGTTTCAAGAGCGCTTGTGAATCTTTATCCCAGCATATCATATTATTATAAAATGCATCTTAGTTTAGGACTTAATTCTTAGACTTTGCTACTGGGATACCAGAAAGTAGAAAGATCAGCAATTTCCGCTGGAGGCACAAACCAAAGCAAGGACCACAGCTTCCAAACTGGATAGCCACATGCTAGTTCTGAGACCAGACCAACTCTGCCACCATTTTCTGTGAACTTAAGAGTCACAGAGCCCAGAAGAACGACAGAAAAAATTGTGAGTCCAAATTTCAGTTTTGTCCACATTGCTGAAAAACCCTAAACTGGCTCCAAATTAGATATATACATAAGAAACACAGAGAGAACATTCCAACCTGACAAATGAAAGCAAAAGCTTGTCTTCCAACCCACTTGGAGCAGTGGCGAAACCGCACCACAAGTTCATTAATGAAATTTAATCCCAGTGCATTTGCATTGTTTGCATAGAACTTCTGTAGTATTGCCACAACCTGGGAAACAAAGAGGGGGGGCGGAATTAAAACAGATGAGACTTCAGTTGTAGCCCTTAAAAGATTAATAATAAAAAAAAAGCATTATTTCATCCTACAGAGGGATACCAAAATCTGCAGTCAGTATAACCAGCTGCACTTGCAGGACTTTATGAATACTGTGCTTATTCTGGAGAAAAAAAAGTATAAGCTTTAAAAAAACCACTGTTTGTTCAAGTGAAACAATACTATAAAGAGCTTTAAACAACCATTAAAATAATGCCCCATTCCATGGCACCATGAGGAAAATAAGACTGAAGAAATCTTTCTCCTCATTCAGGATACCTATGGGATGATGGCATTATTATGAAGTTCTTAGCAAATTAAATTAACTTTGAGGGAAGATCAGCAATTTCTTTTTTCCTTCAGAACTGGGGGGAAATCTCCTAAATGTTCTATATCCTGGTCTTCATCCAGTTGCTAAAATCGTTTGTAATTCAAATGCAACAAACAAAGACTTTAATATCTGTGCAAGTCTGATAATTCAAAATACTTTCTAGAGTTTCCACTTTTTCCTATACGGTTTACCTTATTATTAAAACATCTCTATCTGCCCTACTTGTCTGAAAGAAAACAGTGATTTCAAGTATCCCTCTCAAGGATCATTGTCTTCATCTCCTGTCAGGGAGTGAACCAAGTCCCTACCAGTCTGAAAGAGATCCACCGGACTTCTGAAACTTTATCGGAGCAGAGAGTTAGTGCAATATGTCTTAAGTAGTCATAGACATCATTGGGATTATAGAGCTCCAGTATCAGGATCAGCTGCCTGGAACACAAAGAAAGTGGTTAACTCTAGTAAGTGTAACACCAACCTGCTCTGATTACACCACCTGTTAAACACAGGGAAGGATCATTTGGAGCCTCAAATGCCACATTTACTACAAAGCACTTGAAACAATTTGCTCTTCTTTTTACTTTCTAAAAGGTACACACAGCTATTGAAGAGTTACATGTTTTAATCCCTCAAGGAGTCCAAGAGAAACTTTTATCTAGGTAGGCACACCAATGAATCAAAATTACCCCAAATACTAACAAAAAGCTACAAACAGAATACAACAAAAAGTTTCTCTGCAACTTTAGACCACTATTCTTTCAAAGCAAAAATGAAAGGCTTACTTTGGTGTAGGAATCTACTGTTCAGGAAATAGATTGTATCTTTGAACTGCACAGAACCCACGCTAGCCACACCACTGTCATGCTACCAGCAGCTTGCACAAAGCAACATCTCTCCACTAGATGTCATGGAACTGCTGCACAACACTCCTGAACCACTGAAGTGAGATTTTGTTGTGCCAAACTACAAAGCGAGGGCAAAACCTCAACAGCCCAAACAAAGAAATAAGATAAACATGAAGGTCAGATTTTGGCTGCAAACTATGCCTACAAGCATTCTTTGAGTGCTTCAGGTATCAACAGGGCTTGTAGACAAGGAAATGTAGGATGTTACTTTATCCCCATTATATACAGTCACGTGGAAACACCAAATTAATAAACTATTTTTAAGAGCTTTCTTTCATACATATAAGACTTTCCACATAACACTCCACTTACTGTTAAAAGGCAGTCTAGAACTAAATAAGATCTGAAATCACATTGAAGAGTATCTATCAGATTGTCATATTTCATGAGATGCAAGTGAACCAGCTCTCCATTTTAGTATAATTGCAGACATTTAAGTTTGTCACACTTGACTGCCATATAACTTGCCAGAAAAACCCCAAACAGCAACAGAAAAAAAACCCTCAACAGATTGTGGCTTTGATGTTCAGTTCCTTAATAAAGAAGGGTTGTAAACTTTTAAATCTTAATAAGGGTGTGTCAGCATATGAATGTAATTGCCTATTTCCAAATTAGTAATATAGATTAAAAATCAGAAGTTAACCAAATTACATACTCTGCCAGCTCGTAACGAAACCTCCAGTTCCTGCTGTTATCAGTCACCACAAACTCTTGAAGTTGATAAAGATACTCTCGTCTTTTGTCTGCATGAAGTAACTAAAAGAAAAACATTACTAGTATAAAACTGGTAATATTCTGTACCTGCACTTCTCTGACGTATTACACTATTCATGCCTATGTGTATTTTCCTGCTTGAAAGCAAGCTGCCATTGACAAGACGTTTACTGAAAACCATGCACAATCAGCTGAGTGCCCCGACACACAGAACTAACATGCAAGACTCATGACTTCTGCAAGGATTCCTGTCAAAGCACCATCTCTGGGCATAAAACCAAGCAACCAAGCACTAAGGATTTGTGTGTATTATGCAGCAACTCCTAGCCCCAAACACAAATTATTAATGGTGCAAATTTCCAGCTCAGTTGCACAAAACACTAATTCCTTCACAAGAATTAATAACAGATAATTGTGTTAGTAAACAGTTAGGAGCATTTCCAAGGACATTTACAAGTCTTTTCAGTCTTAATATTTTATTGGGATATGAGACAGAAGATACATACCAAACCTTAAAAAAAAAAGCCATAGACACATATACACACACAAAACGGCAGTAGTGTACAAAACTAAACTAGATATTGGCTCCTGCACATCTCATTAAAAACACTCAAAGTATAACAGAGTCAGAAAAAAAATTATCTTGAGAAATTAAATTAACTTTCCTACCTTCAGGAAATCATACAGATGTTTAAGGACACCAATACGCACTTCATCCAGATCTTTCAAGAATCCATTGAAAATTGGCACCAGGTCAGCAGCGGTTAGCTGATCCCCAAGGATAACTGCTAGCTCATGTATGGAGAAAGCGAGTGTCCGACGTACCTTCCACTGCAAGCAGTGTTAGAAGTGAACTAGATTAGGCACCAGAACTAAAGTAAACAAGCTTTTGAACTACGCCTGTGTGAACACTGAGTGAGCAGAAGAAACAGGGCTAGTTACACAGCAGCAGAAAAATCATTTATGAAATCTGACTTAAATCTTGAATTACACATTTTTAGTGCACATTTAAACCCCTAAGTGTATAACTAACTGAAAAAGCAAGCTACAAAGGGTTCTGACTTATTATTTTTTTACCTGTACATCTGAGGCCAGCGTCTCATATGTATCCTTCAGGCAGTGCCAGTTCTGCCTGCCTAGCGTCAAGGCCACCCCAGGAAGACTATATGCACAGTGTTTGGCTATTTCAGTGTCAACAGTCTGGGCTCGAGCTGGGTCAGTCATTGACAAGTACTGGTCTAATAAAGGCTGAGGTATGATATCCTATAAAGAAAGGCAGCAACACACACTTTAAGAACAGAAAGAAAATACATTTGTTGCTACAGTATTCTCTTGCTACCAAACAGCTGGCAGCAAAACAGAGTGGCAAGACCCACACTTTTTTAGGCCAGCTTTACGAAGTGACCCATCATGATCCTCTTGCTAGGATACAGCAGTCAGCAGTGAACAGTAATTATTATTTATCAATATGTTGCATCAAACCAAACTGAAAATGTCTTCTTTGCTGAAGACTAACAGTAAGCTCAGTGACAAAACAATACAGTTACTGCCCACCTTGGCTGCACAGATTGCATCTGTGCACCAAAAAGGCAACAGAATTTTTCTTGCTTTCCAATTTAATACAGGATTTTGCTCAAGTGCCCAGAGCATTCCTTCACATTCTGCAACTGAACTGCAAAAGACATCACTCTTAAGCATGAAATGAACTGTATCCAGTACTCCAACAAAGCAGTTGCTATTTTAATCACCTGTAATTTTGACTTGTCATCATCCAGTGGCAAATTACTTTCTTGCTCTTTCTTTAAAAATACACTGGTTCCTCTGTGTTGCTCCTCCGAGTCCTGTAAAAAGACACACTAGCTAGTGAAATTACAATTACTGCTGGTTAGGATATTCCAAAGCTTCACACTACAGAACAATGCAATTCAGACACAGAACAGCCTTTTACAGGCAAAGCCTTATTCAGTGTGCTTATACAGGTACAGAAAGATAGAGTTGTACCCTAAAGAAAACGCCAGTAAGACCACAGCAGCAGCAAGGGGAACAGTAGTCAGATTTACTTCTAAAACAACCTATCCAATTCAAAACAAGAAACTCAACATTCATACAGATTTAGGTTACTTTTACTATACTTTTAATATAACTTAAATGCATGCCAAGAATAAAGTATACTTAAGACATTTTAGCAGTTGCTCCAAGTCAGTCAGTATCAGGAAAGAAGCTTTACTTGTTTCTGATACTGCTGGAAACCCCCAAGCCTATGAAGTTATGAAGCATATACCTCTCTCCAAATACTAACAAGAAACTTCAAAGTAATTAAAGGTTTAAAACTTCCAAAACATACAAAAGTTCAAGAAGTTCACACACCATTTTACATTTTTGTTTCTAAACAAGAGCTTTTCCTTATTTTTCACTATTAGCTCCAGCAACATTAAATACTGTGCAAACAATTCTTTTTACTCCTGTCTCTACATTATAATCAAGAAGTAGTAATCAGGAACTGTGTATGTGTCACCACCTGATTCAGCCTTCCGTCTGGTGATAAAAGACTAATTTTAGATTCATTGCAGGAAGAGGTGAGACTATTTGCTATATTTCATCTAAAAAAAAAAAACCCAACCCAAACCCACGCACAAAACTTCTGCAAAACTTTAACTCTTGAGTAATCTGTGTGCAAACAGAAATAATAACCCTCGATAGCTTTTCTTTCTCTTTTTTAATTAAGGTAGCATATGACATTTCTGGACTAGTAATGTTCAAAGGCTTTTAGATCAGAAGCAGATCAATTATGGCAGGGACTACATGAATACACACACTACTAAAGCAGGTAAGAATTAATTTCAGACATGGAACACAATGCATACTTACTGCGCTTTTCAGTACACAGGTGGTGGACTGGTCACTGATGTTATCCTGGGAGGCACAGGATGAAAGTGTGTCCTCCTTCACCTGGCTGCAAGTAGCATCTGAAACAGTTGTTGCATCTGAAATAGTTTTGTTCTGGAGTTTGCCACTGCTTTCTTTCATTTTTTTGGTCTCATAGTCACCAACAGAATCAAACTGAGCAGCTCTGAGAGCAGCAGACAGCACTTGGACCTGAGCTGTATAAAGCAAAAGAAGACTCTTTTACTCTCTTCTGCATTTAAAAGCATTCAACTTGTAATTCATCTAGAAATGATGAATTAGCAAAAATTTGCTCTTAGAATGAAGAGGTCCATTATTCTTCCACAAAACCAGTACAAATAAAGAACAATGATTTGGAGATATTAACATTTTCAGCAGAACCATTCTACCAGTTTCTACTACTGAAAAGTATGTCCAGTAATCCCCTGTAATGAGGCATCACAGCATACTGGCTCTCCTCCCATTCTTCATACTGTCAAACTTTAATACAAGTTCTTCTGTTCTACTCTTTAATTTATTCTACTGCTTGGAAAAGATATCAATATGCATTTAAACATTTCTGAGAAAAACTTAACGTGGAGGAGGGAATTACTGAAACCATCTCTGAATCATTTTTTTGCAAAGTAGATATAAAACAAAAAGGTCAGGTTTATCACTACCACCAGTGTTAGGACAAACTGTATTAGCATGTATCTGCACAAGCCTATGACAAGTACAGTTTTAAGAGAAAACAATTGAGCATACTTTAAAGATGAAGAATACTACATGAATTCAGCTGGTAACAGGCAGCTCTGTCCCTAAAACCACAGTACTTTGTCATAGTACTTAAAGACAGTTTCAACAAATTTCAACAAGCTCTTCTACCTTTTGCAGCTAGATCCAATTTATTTCTCATATGAACAGGAGATAGGAAAAGTTCCCCACCTGTTCTAAAAAGAACTCAGGTCTTGTGAAAGCAGGCTGTTGCCTAACTTTCTACTGTAATTACTGCCAATTAAAATGCAGCCAAAGGCTTTGTAAAGGCTAGGAGAAAATGTGATCAGAGGAAATAGATTTTGCTGTTAAGAGTCTCACCTTGAACATCTGGATCATCTATATGCTCTTGTAAGCTTTCTAGAACTTTTTTTATTTCACTACTAGCAACACAGTTATTACATGGCACTGAACAACTATCTTTATGCTTTTCAGTCTTGAACTGAAGCAACTCCAGATCCTGACTTATATCAGGCAGAGGAGGGCGCCAATATAGAAAAGTATTAAATACGTCCTCAGCAGACTGTAGCCTTGAGTTCACTCCAGGAAAACTGCTCTCCTTTGTGACTTCTGTGACACCAGCAGCAACTCTGTCACCCTGAGACAATCGAGACACATCTTCTCCAGGACTGGTACAACAATATGAACTTTCTCCCTGTGTATCTTTATTTAGGTTCTCAACAGAGAGCTTTGTATGAATTTCAGCTGAAGTCTCTTCAGTCGATGCTTCTGGTTTGATTTCCACTGGTTGTTCTGAACTGGTAACAGACACACAGAGTTATCCAAATAAAAGTGAAAATTCTCTAACAAGTTTTCAGTGAAATACTTCATAAAACCCACTGTCAACTACCTAAGTTTATTTTCCCTGCAAAAAGACAGAATTGGTTACAACTGTGCTTTACTTCATCAGTTTTCCCTTTACTCTCCTGTGAAGCCAAAGTGAGTTTTACAATGAAAGGGCTATACTAAAATAGACACATACATATCCTCACCCTTCATACCTTTTCTAGAACTGTGTTCTCAAATTGAGATTTTTAGCCATGAAAAGCAACAAAAATAATTATCTTTTTCTCTTCCACTACACCACTTCATCTTTTCTTCCCATGATTTTACCTGGACAGTGGAGCATTTGTACTGGAGGACATTAAAGTTTTATTGTTGCTTGGCTGACAGGAATTGGAATTCACATCTTGCGCTGATTGTTGGATACTTGGTGTCCCATCTTCTTGAATGTAAAGACCAGCACTTGAAGGGTTTGCAAAGGTAGAAATAAATGGTCCAAGAGACTGAAAAGCAGCCTGACGAACCTGTGATAGTTTAAAGACAACAGTCAGGATTCATGCAATTCCCACATAGTGCTGGAAAATAAAAATAAGGTTCCATTTTTACTAAGAACCAATTGGTTCATACTAAATAAAATAACCAATTACCAAGTAAGTGACACTTAAGCAACGAGTGTTAGAATATTAAGCATTATCTAAAGTCATAGAAACATTTTAGGAGTTAATAAATTTGATGGACATTACTGTCTACTTCAAGACGTTTAACACAAGCAGCATTCTCAGAAGAGTGCCTACACTTACAGGAAAAAAAAAAAACTTGATAGAAATTTCAAGTAGTGAGAGGAAAAATAAGATACTATCTTAGAGAAGAGATTACATTTCAGTAGATCAGACTCTAATCTCAGCAAATTTAGAGAACTTTTACAGCACACTCCTGACTTGCTCATTAATGAGCAAGATCTGCCTAGGAAGATGCACCAGCTATAGAGACGATGTGACTTACCCATCTGCAAGTGTCACTAATAAGACTTATAAACAGTGGGGATAGTTTGCTTCTGCGAACTTCTGGGGATGTGGTATAAGACACTGCCATGAAGCACTCAGCACAAGCTTTTCTCATTCCCCAAACACTATCAGAACAGAGTTCAAAGAATTTAGGAATCTGCCAAAAATAAGCAAAACCAATAGTTAAAAGCTAAACAAGACTGCAGCAACTTACTATCAAGTTATCTGCTCGGGAACTCTAGACAATGACAACTCAAGAGAAAATAAAGTAAGTGAAAGATAAAAGAAATAAGGACAAGTTAAAAGTATAGATTAACTAAGAAAACAGAAAAGCTATCTGTCTCCCATTTACTTCATCAGGATTTTAGGTATAACTATATGCACCAGGAAAGAACAGAAAGGATTATTAATGGCCTATTTTTTCCTGGAACTATAATTTGACTGATCATCTAGCTCAGGAAAAAAAAACGAGTCAGTAATTCTAACATGTGTGTATATATATGCTGTCCATTACATTTTAAAAAAATATTTTTCAAAACAAGAACTTTGCATTTTTAGCCATTCCCAGCTTTGCTGTAATTGCAACCAAAGCTTTAGCCAAATCAGTAAAAAATAGATGTACTGATTAATTTACAGAGAAAATAATACAAGAACTCATTACCAAACCTTCTGAACTGAGAAATTCAAGTCCTGTCAATTGATTTTGATTTTTACATACCAGCAGTCTTTCTGTGGCTTCTTGCCCAACTGCATTACAAATGTCACCAAAATTAGCTGCACAAATCTAAGAAATAAAAAAGTTATTAATAACATTCTGGCTCTTTCAAGTGCATTAGTTTAATTATCAACTTCACCATGCATTATTTATCCCATGTCACAACTGCAGATTCTTGACTATTCAAATTTCAACCATGTAACTACAGCCTGTAATATTAACTCATCCTGAACAAAGACTCACTAGAGCAAGCTTCCATAAGCCACATGCCATTGAAATCAATAGTAATAAAGGTTTCTGCATGAAGAGCATCACCTAATTCAGTAATCACTAAAAGGGACAATAAGCCTACTGGAAAGTTTAAAATCACTTTGAACAGCAGCTGTCAAAACCAAAGCAGACTGAACATGATACGAAGGTCAGGACTTATGTGTACTGACAGGACTATCTTTGCTATGGCTGTGACTGGCTTAAGTACTTTGGTGAAGCAAAGTTTAATCAAGGTCTCAAGTCAGTGCCATTTACAGTACATTACAAATGCTATAATTAAGGCAAAGTGGACATCCCCTCATGCTTGAAAAACATGCTGCCAAAATCTGAAATCAATTAAGACAGGGCTGTATTAATATAGGATTTATTAATTCTTTTTTAGAAAGCTATAATGCAGCTCAAATGCCAGCAAGTGCAGCTTGTTAAGGACCAAGCTGAAGCTCTGCATGATCCTTAAATCTACTAAATACTTTAAGACTTCTTATGCTACAAATTTCCTTCTGTATTTGACCATGAGTTAAAGTAAACCTTACACTTCAGGGATTTCTCCTTTCAATAATACCAGATTATTTATTTATTTATTTTAAGGAAGGACATTTCAGGTATCTATTACTTTTGAACTTTTGGATTTGCAATAAGATGGTGGAGACCAGGTAATTTGTTTGCATCCCATAAACAAGCATGGTGGCTTAAAAAAAAGTTATGCAAAACTATTAAATGTACAATATCAGTTTAACCGCCACACCAAAGCTATTCACCAAGGACTGTTACCTGTTTCTTTACTAAATGAGAAAAATTATAACCATGTCAATAAAACTGCTCTTCCAGACGCTGTCAAAGTTCATCAGCTAAAGTTATGACTAAATTATTCAGGAAGCTATTTGAACAGCAACATACAGATTCATTTTTAGGTGGTTTAGGGTTGAAAACACACCAACCTTTCGGACTTGAAACAATTTCCCATCACTGCACAATTCACAGAAACGAGGAAGCAGCATGCGCTCAACTGTTGTTCTGCTCAACATAGAAGCCATTTTACAGATTATCTAGAAATCAAGAGGGGAATACGTGGAAGGAAAAGTATAAAGCTTGTAAGCACAGCCAAAAATTCCTCCTAAAAATTACCTCCAAGACAGCAACTACCACCAAATACATTTAACTGCTACTCATTATTCATACTGTCATACACCTGTTTGATGTGAAGCACAACTATAGCTTAAATTTAAAATCATTCTGTGCCTGAGGAGCACAACATTTCTGCATGTAATTCATTGTCTTTTTTTTTATCCAGTTAAATGCTTTCAATCAATACATTTTCAAGGTGTTTTACAGTGTGGCAGACACTGGTATTTTGTACAGAGAAGACAAAAGTTCCATTGCACTAGCCAGCACACAAAATCATAATCTTTAAGCATATTAGAAATATCTCAAGCTTAAGCATGCAAATAAGCTCCTTGGCTTTATCAGGACTATTCAGATACTTAAAAATAAGCACAGACCCAGCTCTTTATAGGCTTGTACAACATGATAAAATACAAGTTTGCCATGCAACATGAGATAAAGCGGAGTGTATGGCAAACTAGTTATATATGTGAGCTAATGCACTCCTTATAGGAATGATCCTCAGAAATGTCAGGAGTTACCATCACAGCATACCTAAAGTTAGTAACATGCCCATTAATTTATCTTTCTCTGAGGGTCTTTCAACTTCCATTACAAATCTTGTTTCTGCTGTGAAAATCAGGTGCTTTGGATTGCATGTTTCTTTTCAGCTACCACTTTCTGGGATAACTTGCTGCAATTCTTACATTTGCAAAAGTAAAAAGGAAGGAGCTCTCATGCACCTTTCTACTCGGCTGCTCTGCCTGCAGCACCAGGAATTTAAAACTTACAGAAGTGTTGTCAGATTAACAGTACTCATATTTAGCCTTTCTACCTTCACAAAAATTAGCTTTATTCCTAGAAACATTTGCCTTTCAAACAGAGCGCCAAAGAAGAACTAAAGAAGACACCATTTAAGGACTTTCCAACAAATCTTCAAGCTCTTAAAATGCATCTGGTGCTCAGATGTCAGCCTGGAAAACTGCCTAAGCAATACCCAACTCCCAAATAAGGAAGAGGAAAACGTAGCTGGTAAAAACTGTTTTACAGGTCAAGTGTCAAATACCCATGATGAAATGTAATTACACACCAGCACTTTTCTGTGGAGTCAAGTGATTTCTTGAAAGTGAACAGGGCTTGTTTTTTTTCAAATGCCTACGAATTAAGATCAGGTCATCACTTCTACTTTTGCTCTACTCAGTTTCACAGTAATGTTTCAAATGTAAAGACACTGTCTGAAAACATAATATTTAGAATTTTAACAGAGCTGCCAAGAACCAACTGCATTTTAAAGCTATTTGGTGCTCAACATTACAAATTACTAAGAAACCTACATATTCAAGGCTTACCAGCTTAGCATACTTCAGGTTAAACTGTATCACAACAATTTATTGTCCCCACACGATAACAATTCCCCATACAACAACAAATAGGGAGAGAATAAAACAAACCAAAATAGAATGGTATAAAAAGTTTAAGTTCAATGATTCATGTAAAGCTCTCAGGACACTAAGACTGCAGGTACAATTTTTGTTTTCTGGGCTTTATGCTCTTGAGTATCTCACACAGTTGTTACATTCTAGGAGTTTTATAGTAGCATTACTAAAAGACAGAGAACAAGTGTGACCAAAAAAGAAGGCACAGCTACAGGTTGGGCAGAGAAGAGATTCAAAGCGGCCCTGTGGAGAAGGACTCAGGGGTGTTGGTCAATGAGAAATTTAACACAAGCCGGCAGTGCGCACTTGCAGCCCAGAAAGCCAACCGTAT
>WYDI02014469.1:0-63871 GCA_009867235.2 Psittacus erithacus
TCTAGCTGTACTCTATTTTTTTTTCTGTGAATCATGCACCTCAGTAATTTTCCATTGCTACTGTTACAAAGCCATCAAACTTAGCATTGCTTAAAACTGATTCTAAAGGTTTAGATTTCATTTAGCAATTTTGCGCCCATCTTTGTTTCAAGTGGCAGCATCTTTTGTACATTGCATAGCAGAATTTGTCACATATGAATTGCTATGTTGGGAATATTATAATGTGTATCAGGTTCCAGGTGTATGCTAATGAGATTATGAAGATGCCAGGATAACTTGTAGTGTATCTTTGACGTGCAATAGAGGACATAACTCATAATCTCTCAAGAGGATTTCATTTGGAGTTAAAAACAGTTGACTTGTGGATTTGTTTTATCTTATAGCTTAGTTAATGAGGTAGAACAAGTAATTTCTTCAATTCTGTTGTTTTAATGAATGTTAACAAGTGGTTTTGCACCTGCTGATAGTTAACGTATTAAAACTGGCTGGTGCAATATTGGAAGTTGTTCTAGTGCTCTGCTAATTTTGCATAATTCAAGCTCACACCAGTCAGAAAATCAACCATATTGTATTATGGTTCATAAAACTCAAATCAGACCAATCCAGGGTAGTATACAATCTTTCATTGCATAATGTTTCTCATCTTGGTGCTTCTCTTGAAAAAATCTGCTGAAGAGAGGATTGGATTCTTCCTCTCAGATGAGCTAATCCACTGAGCCTTCCAAAGAACCACTCAGTAAAGGGTGACGGAGGACAGAATTTGCCTTTACAGTCATGGAGGTCTGCAGGACCTAGAGGAATGAGAGCTTCAGTGTTTTACATTCAGTGATTTCTTTTTACTTAGTTAAAAGATGCAAGAATGATTTTTTTTTTTTAAATTTTTTTTTTAAATTTTTTTTTTTTTAATTTCATCTGGGAAATAAAGAAAAATCCTGACAACTTCTAAGGAAAGCAGAATTTGGTCCACTTGAGACAAAATAAGCTTCTTGTTTGAAAGCACAAACTTAAGGTTTTCTAAGTGACTACCAGAAGGTCACAAGGATGAATCACTACTGTTTCTGAATCACATTAAGTTCTTGCACCAGCGCAAACTAGATATCAATTGCTATAAAGTTAGGAAGCATTTTGCATGCACCCTTTTTACATTGTTACTGATTAGAAAAGGAGCTTGGAAAAGTAAGACAAATTGAAGTCTGTAGGCACTAGTCAATTTTGGCAAAAGAGGAAAATGGAAAGGCCTGAAATGATCACTGAACGCATTTTGGGGATAGGTGACATTTGATCTAAAAATGTCACATTTCACTGTGAACCCAAGGCTTTCACAATAGTTATATTGGTCCTTATAATGCTTTTCTGTCTAGGCTGGATTATGTTGACTTTCAATTCAATAAACATAAGAAAAAACTTGGCAGATACTCTGCTTTCAGGAAGCTTTGTATGCTTGATGCTTAATCTATTGGATACTGTGTTCTTGGTTTGCACTTATCTGTCTGGTTTAGAAAGAAATAGTCTTACCAGTTTACAAGTCTTACTTTCTCATAAGTCTATAACCATAATAATTTCCCCTGCAGAATTGTCTTTGAGTTTTGAGAGCTACACTAATACAGCTTATAAAATTGCATGTATTCTTATGAGTACATGCTAAATATCTTTCTCAGTCATTGTTCGTTTCATATTTTTCTGTGTGTATGTTCATCTAAGTCTGTAAGCTGTGGTTTATTCCTTCCCTCTGTGGCAGTCTTACAGACAGGGTCAGTTCTAAGAATCTGTGCTTAGTTTTCCTTGTCAATCGAGGACTATGAAGGAACATGATGTATCTCAAAAAGTAGACCGCAGTGAGCTAGAGATCAAATAGATGGAAATCCAATGGAGTTGCGCATTTTTCTTTTTTTTTTTTTTTTTTTTTTTTTTTTTCCCCAATAAGGTCATATTGCCAAGCATGGTTTATTTGGGGTTTGGTCATTTATTTGTTGTTGAGGTTTTGTTTTGTTGTTGTTGTTTTGTTTTTTTTTTTTTCTTCTGTTTGTTTTTTCTTTTAATTTATAAACCCTAGTTCAATCCTTTTCTAATTTTAGGTAAAAGGCATCATCCACTTCTCAACATGACAGCATGAAATACTTAAAATGCTGACAGAAAGGCTATATATCACACCTTCTAGCCAACTAGAAATTCTCTAGGAATTGAGAATTGCTGACTAGAAATGTCAAATTTTAATGTTTATCTGAACAGAGCTGTAGCTGCACATCTTTTGTGGTTCACCTCTCATTGCTATTAAAGGTGCTATAATTACTAAGGTTCAAGAAGGCCATGGTGTAGAGAAACTGAACTTGATTTTAAAGCATTGTCTTAAATCCATGAAATGGAGATTAAAATTTCACCCAGTTCATTCTCGATCTCTTTAACATATCATGCATATTTTACCAACCAGTGACATGTCTTTTTTGACACAGAGGCTTTTTCTTTTGTCGAAAGATGTGACTGTAGAAATAATGATGGTTTAATTGTATGTGCATCATACATTCTTCCAAAGGAAGGCAGAAGGGAAGGTGCTCAGGAGATCTTAAAATAGTTCTGTATAAAAAAATATTAATTACATCTGTTCGTACTCTTCGTTGTTCTTCAGGTGGGTGATAACGGGGGTCTATTCTCCTGCTGTGAACAAAACACACAGGACACCTAAGTTGTGTACCTTGTAGTATTAGTGCATCTATATGGTATTTATGACAACAGATTCTTATGTTCTTTTATTGCTAGAAAAATGATGAGTTAAGAGGCCTTATTTCCATATTGTGTGGTTTCCAAAGTCACAATACTTTTTAATGAAAGACAATGAATGTCTGAAAAGTTGTCTTTATAATAGTGTTTTTCAAGATCATGTCTTACAAATAAGTTTGCGCAGTACTGGTTTGGGTTTTTTTAATTTTTTTTGCTCAGTGATGGCAGTTTTTTCTTGGTGGCATTTAACATTGACTGAAATAGAATGCTTGAATATTCAGTATTTTCAGGGAGTTCTTAATAGGTAGGATAATGTGAGTGGATACACACATTTGTAAGACTTGAAAAATATATTTTAACCTGGAGTATTTAAAAAAACCAGGGAAGTTTAGTTCAGCAACTCTTGGGATTTATACTTATTTGTGCAGTCCTTGGAACATTCATCATGTTAGCTTATCAGATAGTGGGTTTTCTTTCAGCTGAAATAGAAAACTCTGGGTGATATGCCCTTGACACAGTACTACAGACTAGCTTACACAATGTCTGTTGCGAAGGTGAAATGTGCTGTTGTGGTTTTGTGAAGTCAGTTTTGACTTGACGTTTCTGAAGTTCCTATCAGCTAGAGTGCAATAGGTATCCTGGAATTTCTGTATCCATTTAGGTAAGTGTTGTGCCATGTCAATCTCCTTCAGTCTGTATTAACTGCTCTGCATAACATATATATCTGGAATAATTGTCCTGGGGTAAAGAAGGTTGAAAGAGAGAAACAAAAATTGCAATGCAACTTCAACTGCTCAAGTATTGCTCCCTGTTTGTTTCTAACACTTTGGGCTGCATGTTGATCTCTTCTATGAAGACACACATAACGTGAAAAATGCATATGCTTCTTGGGTACACTGGTAAAGACAGTTTCCCAAGAGCTACAGTGATATCTGGGCAGGTCTTGTGCTGATTCTAGGAATATTGTATGAATATAACGGGGAATCAAATTCCAGCAGCAGAACTGAGGTCCAGACTGTGGTTATTAAAAAATAAATTAAGAATTGCGGTATAAATAGCTGTAACACCTGAACTAAATAGAACTATGTTGCTTTACATTTTGATCTCCATCTGACTCAGTAGAATAAGACTGTTCTCCACTGAATTTTTGCTGAATGAAGAGCTTTACTTCTAGAAAACAAACAACAAGCCAACCCAAGCCAAAACAACAATTAGGTGACAATAGTTGAGAGCAAATACTGGTACTAAGTGAATTTAGTAGGGCTACCCTTGCTTTGTCCCAACATAAGTGAGTGGAATATGAGCCTGATGGATTCTTTAGTGGTGACACCATTATCCTTAAAACCTACACTGAGTACCTGAAGGTGTGAAGATTTTCTCAAGCTTTCCTTCTAACCTTCATGCCCAAGCATCCTTAAACCACCACATGCAGAAATCATGGGAAGAATTGCAGAAGTCCCCCAGAAAGGACTGCAAAAAGTGAAAATGACTTATATAGTTTGGCATAGTGATTTGTTTTTTAAAACCAAAATATTTAGAACTGATTATGGGGAAAGCGCTAGATCAGCCAAATAGGTAGGCATTTTTTCAGTCTTAGGTGTATAATGCTCCAGGTGGAAAATCCCTGGGGATCTCTGAGGAAATGTGTGCTCTTCTCTCCAGCGTGCCTAGACCTTGTTATATGAGAGTCTTCAACTGCACAACACACAGTGTCTCAGCAAATCAAGAAAAAACAACTGACTATAAAATCCTCTCTAAAAGGCTTTATAAGTATCTGAAGCAGAGGCAGCTGGAGATCAGAATGATTAAAAGTGTAAAATAATCAGATCCAGACAGGACATTGAGAGGAATGGTGCCTTCTGGTTGAGATCCAGACTATGCAGTTCTCAGTTTTCACCTCTATCTCTACATGATTTTTTTTCCTACGGTCCAAGTGCAGCTCCTGCATATGGAACTAAGGGCTAGTTTTAGAATTTAGTAATGATATTTCTTTATTATGAGGCAAATGTAGTTGTCATTGTGAGGTCCTTAAAGTGTTAAGGGGCATATGGGTATGTGAACCAGTCCTTGCTTTGAATTCCTTTAATCTTCATTCCTACGAGTCTAGTAGTTAATCCTACTCGTTGAAAGTTATAAAGGTAGAGTAAAAAATAACTTGCAGTGAAGATGACTGGAACAATTTTTTTCCAAAGGATATAAAAAAGAGTCCTGCAGAAATAACAAACTAGATTTGTCTGCCGAACCATGTTGGTCTAGTGAGTAAGGAAAATGCCTTGTGGAATTATTTTAAGAAACCTTAATGTGCCTTGAAAGGGGGTGTGGAAATGGAAGAGGATTTCATCAGTGTCTTTGTACGGGTGTTCTATAGATTTTACATCATCCTAAGAACTATGCTTCTCCTTGCACTTAGGAAATATAGCAGTATCTACTTGATGAATATTTTTGTCCATCTTCTTCAGTAAGAGGAACACTTCATGGGAATAATAGAATGTTATAACACTTTAATATCTACCATTCACAGATCTCAGAGTCTTTAATGAATATCAAACAAGCCACCCCTGTTACACTGCTAAATGTCACTGGCCCCACTTCATGAATGGGTAAATTGAGACTGAGAAAGGTTAAGGGACTTGTCAAATGTTGTTCAGAAAGTCTGCATCAAAGCCATGTATTTCTGACTTTGCTTTCTAGCCAGCAGCTTAATTTCTCTGACATTTAATTAAAAACCATAATGGAAATATATGCTTAGTGGATAACAAAGATCCCCTGCTATTATCTGTTTATTTCTCTATATGTGTTTTTATAATGCTTCCAGATAACAAGTTTTTCAAATATTTTCAGATATCTAAAGATTAAAAAGTCCTCTGTGTAACCTGAGCCAATCTACCTTTTTTTATGGTGCCAGGGAGAGGTAAATGGGAAGGTTTGGTTCTGTTTCTGAATCATCGTGGCTTATTCTGGGTGTGTTGCTGCTTCTCTCAGCCCACCACCTCCCCTTCAGTTCCTACAGTTTTATGTTTTTCTGTGCTGTTTTTTTAACAGCTAAGTGGAGGTATAAAATGACCCAATCTATAATGACATATTTAGATTTCAGATCTTATACTGGCCAATATGCTTATAGTTAAGGTGTTTTTGTAAAGTGTACTTTTTTGTTACAGGTGAAAATGGTTTCAGGCTTGCTATGACGAGTTGTGGTAAAATCCAGTTAGTTTTATCATAGCTGTATTCCCTATAGACCTCTAAAAAGATACAGTATACCAGAAGTTATTTTATGTTTTGAAATTATTCTTAGAATTTGTTATAGGGCACACTGAATGAATATATCACAGTTTAACCTATCAAATCTGTTGCTTTACATCACTGTAATTTTTTTTTTTCAAGGAACTGTGGTCAGCTGACTTTTCAGAATAATGGTCTAAATGATTGCTACTTTGAACAGGCCACATTTTATCAGAATGGTCATTTCTGATGCCATTAGGTGTATCTGTCAATATCAGGCTCTGGTGATCCTCTATTACAATCAAATGTAAAATTATTAAATATCAGTAACATGAATAATCAATAAAAATAACTGTATATTTTTCTTCAGGATATTTTTGTGCATAGAATTTGCAGAGAGGTGTATAATGGTGAAAGCAACTGAGTTCAAAGCCTGTGGTTATGGTCTCAAGGTTCAGAATTTATGAAGAGGGCTACCCACAAAAAATCTCTGCCTTAGCTTCCCATTTGTGGACTGTAACTATGCTTTTGTTTTTTATATGTTTTTTACTATGAACTCTTTTGGGTTGCTGATTCCTTTGTTCTACTATGTATAGCCCAGTAGATCTTTTGTCTTATTTGTGGTGTTGCTTTTGACCAAAGTACCAATATATTTATTTGGGTATTACATGATCCTGTCAATTGAGAGACATCACTCTGGAGAAACCAGAAAGGATGACTTAATCCAGAGCTCACTTAAATTGAGGAATTGCCTCTAACCTGTATGAGCTGAAACCAGGCCTCCTTTTCTCAAAAGCCAAATCTGTATCTGACCTGAAAACCTGAAGTCTTCTGAATAATATGCTTATTCCTTAACTATGCTTCTCTATTAAACAAAAAGTGTTTGTGAAATCTAGTGTGATAAATGTGTTCTGAACTTCCATGAAAATGCTATTTAGGCTGAGGCTATGTGTCAGAAGTTAAGGTAGCCAAATAGCTTTTATTTTGTGGAAAATGCCATTAATACTTTTAACATGTTTGACCGTTTCACTTATATTTACTTACTGTTTTCTGTTTGGTGTCTAATTGCTGTAGTAATAATCCATTAAATCATAAAAACATGAAGAGGCATTCATGCCATTGTAGTTTTTTGGTGGGGGAGAGAGAAAATAACCCAAGGATTAGTAAATAATATATTAATCTGACTAAATGGATCTTTCCCTGGAGATCTTCATTTGTAGTATTTTGCTGTGTTGCTGAACAGAGAGCCCTGCTTTGGCAGAAATGACTGCCAGATGCAGCTTTGCACTGTAAATAGGACAGTGCCTGTACTTCTAGAGCAGCAGCAAGCAAACGTTTGAGTGTTGATCTCGGCTTGTTACAAAGATTTAGATCTCTCAGATGCCTGGTTCCTGGGTTGCTAGGACACATGGAAAATATTTTCATTCATTTGTCTGTGGAAAAAAAAAGAAAACAAACCATGAGGTTTATCTGTTAAGGAAACCTGGCTGGAGTCTCTGATCCAGGTAAAACCAGAAAGGAACATCACAGTGTGCTGCAGGAACTGCAGTGGGTTGCAGAAGACCTTGTTAAGAGACAGTGAGAGGGCTGTGGTTGCCTTTGTATACTTTGCATGCTTTACATGCTTTATCTGGCAAACAGCTGCTATCTTATCCTGAATGAGTGAGCAAGGGCTAATATTCATTCGGGTTTATCTGTCAGGCGACATGAAAGCAATCAGATGGTAGAAACCAGGCTTAATATAGAGAAGAGGGTATATCAGCAAAACATTCTGCAGTCTCCTCTGCTGGCTTAAAGATGCTGAAAGGCAGTAGATAGACAAACCTATGTAGTTGTCAATGTGGAGGTGTCTTTAGGCAGGAAAATCAAACCCAGTGTTACCTTTTGGGGTAATGCACAGGGCAGGAGAAAGTTGACTTTTCTGTTTTTTCCTGTCAGATGTCAAAGCAGTGAATTTAGCACCATTAGAGGTGTAAAAGTCCGTTGAAAAGTGAATCATTTTAGTAACATTAGCAGCTGACTCAAGGTTTAAGCTTTCCTCTTTCCCCACACCCCTGCCGCCCCCACCCTGAAATGGCTAAAACCTAATTAAATCAGAGTGGATATTTTTTCACCTCATCTTCATATTTTCTTATGTGTCAATGTACACTCAGTTTGGTATTGGATTCCAGGGAGAGGCAGAAGAAATCTGTGAAACCAAGTGGATTTACAGTTTGAGATTGACATTTTTCCATTCAGGAAGAAATTGGAGGGTTTAAAAAGAAAAACACGCTTATTGGAAAACAAGTGTTCAGAAATGCAGGTAGAATTCCTTAATTTTGCCAAGAGCTGCTTCTGCCCTTCTAGAAGTTAATCAGCCTCTGTGCCCCAGTTATCCCTCAGTAAGTGGGAATCCCTATTGTCTGACTGTGGTAGAACGTATCTACCAAAGAGTTTGAGACAATGTTTTGGCAATGGAAACTGTGCTGGAATCCCTTTGGTGGGGTGGCAATTACTGCGTGCATCTCAAGAAATGGCTAACAAATATTTATTTAGGTGGGGCTGACAGGTTACTGCTGGAATATACCTTCCATAGCTTTAGCAAACTTGTCCTAGGCTTCATACATTGTGCTATTACTGTCTGGGGCCACTTCCTTTTCTAATATTATTTTTATTTATTAAAAACTCCACAGAACTACTACTTCCAAAGGACATGGTGCCAACTAACTTGCAACCCGGGTACACAAGATTTTTAGGGTTTTCTGCTTTCCAACCAGCCTAGAAGACATAAGTAGGAGAGCTTGGCCAAGGTTGTAAGGAGTGTAACCTGGAAGATTGTGAACTATTTTCTTTGAATTTCAAAGTGCAACCCCTGCGGCTTCAGCTGAGGAAGGTTTCCCAACAGTCACTCAGCTTCTGTGGACCACACAAAAAAACAACACAGAAAGCCAAGCCTTGTTCTTAGGTTTGCCAGGCTTAATAATGAAATTTATCTGAACTGCAGTGTTTGCTACATTTTGTGCTAAATTAGACCTGTGACTACTATTACGTCCTATGAGAATCACTGTTTACTTGGACTGAAGAATTTGTAAGCCCTTTTTGTGTAGTTTTACTTTTTTTCTGCCAAAAGAAATTCCTAATTTTGAAAACTTGCATCTTCCTTTTCTAATCAGGACAGGGAAGGAAAGCATCCTACTGATTTGCCTTCCCTTCATTCTGTGACTAATATGTTTCCTGTAAACAAGGGTGAGAGTTCTCTTGTCCTGTGCAGTGGCATTGCAATCTGTTGCCTGAGTAAAATGCTTATAAGAAACAAGAACTGGCCAATGTAGTTGAGAGGTCTAAAACATTCAGCTCCTTCTTGTCTTGCAGGACTGCTTCTGTAACATAATGCTGCCTTCCTAATTTAGGGACATTTGACTTCCTGCAGGAAGGATACAAACCAATGGTTCCGGGCTTATAGCTGTCCTGAGAAGTTCAGAACACTCGTCTGGTCTCAGATTTGTGATGTGACAAATATTTTACTACCAGTCAGGCTTCTTACTAGTGATAGTGATCCTAAGACAAAGAAAGTGTTATATTGCTGGGGGTGCAGTATTAGAAATATGGTCTTATTTGGGGGAGTGTTCTTGCAAGATCTGATAAGAACTATGTTGCATACTTTCTATTGGGATGGGAGTTTTAGAATGAGTTAATCATCCAGGTGCCAGTATTACCCTGTTGGACATGAGAGCTCTAGTCATGAATCTTCTCTAAAAATCCTTGTTTCATGACTTCTGATTAAAGGGTTCTGCACAGATTCGTTTGGTTATTTTTTGTTGTATTTTTTTTTTTGTAGTAAAGGAGGCCTATATATTTAGACCTGGACTAAGGAAAGTGTTGAAGTACTTAATATTTGGACAACAATTCCTTCTTTAGCATTTTCTCCTGCCTTGTTCCCCTCCCTTGACGTTGTTTGTTTTTGCACTTCCCTTGGGAAGTCTTGTGAATCTCTTTTAGCTAGTCATCTACCTCATATGGAGTTACAGCATATTGAAGATCTGGTTTTGTGGGGTCTGGAGTGTTTCCATGTGGTTTAAATAAGGAATACGTTTGAGAAAATACAATCTGCTTGTGGACATGCTAGAAGCAGAAAAAGAGGCTAATTTTGTTCAGTTAATTATTCACTGATAATTATTTACTCAGCTCTACAAATTGATAGAAACTTGTAATCATGTTGCTATGGCACCTGATGTCATTTATAAATGCTGAGTGAAGCAGCTCTGTTTAATTGTAAAACTGGACACAACTACTGAACAAATGAAATCTGTCAGACTGAATTTTGTGAGGGAAATCTTACCAACAGAGTTTGCAAGTTAAGCATGTAGTTGTAAATAAATTCTTCCCTGTGAACATGAAAAACAGTTGCACAGTTTTCTGACTCAAGCCTGCATATTATTATCTTGTTAGAGTAAGCAACATCTGAATAACAAATTCTGTTATCTGAAACTGCTGAAGGCCTTTCTGAACTCTTCCTTCACTGTGAAACTATAGCTATTTTCTGTCATAGTCTTAGCATTGCAAAACAGCCTTCCAGAGAAGAGAAGGCCACTATACAAGGCTTTGATGCAAAGACTTTCTAAATCTAATTTCCCAAGCAGTTTAGAAAACAGTTGATGATCCTCCAAGCATTAAAATGTGAATATTATCAGGCCTAGAATGTTTAAATGCTTAATCCGCAAACTGTAAATAAAACTTTAATTTCCTAAATGTAAGCAGACCTTCATTATTAACTCATCTGCTATATGTTTAATTGAGATAAATTAATATAGCACTAAATTCAGCTATATATTTCCATATGCTTTTCTTTGTAATCTGTGTATAATGCATCATTATTTTAACAGCCTTACCAGCAAATTATTCTGCATGTACTTCGTTTCCAAGTTCTTTAAGCATTTTTCCATATTGTGTGATTTCAATTGTTTCTGCTCCTTTCTTGGTAAATGGTTGAGGAGTAAGCACATTTTCAAAAGCTGTAGGGAGGCTAAGATGCCAGTTGCATTTTAACGATATGGTGCTTTATCATTCTTACTGTAGCCAATTCTCTTTTAAATCATTGCAGTTTCTGCTTTAGCCTTCAGCTATAGAATTCTTTTCAAACCGACAGTGAACTTGGCAGATCGCCAAGAGAAAAATAAAGGTGTTTTGGTCCGCCAAAGTATTTTGAGTGGTTCTTAGTGATACAGTTTTCTTCTCTACATCTGCAAAACATTTTTTTCTGAAGTGAATTTTCATGTGAAAAGCCTCCTTAATAATCACCAGTATTGTTTGTTTCAATGCAGTTATTTAACTGCACCCCTGGGTACTTACAAAATAAACAAGAGAGTCTTAAAAAGAGTTTTAAAAGTGGCAGGTGCTTAGTCTGTGCCCTATTCACTTAGTTTGCAATGACATTTTTGTGTTAATCTATAGACAAACAAGAGACAGGTGACGCACAGCATCAAGTACAATGTGCTAAGTCGACAAACTTTGATCTAGATAAGATGCTTGTGCTGCATATATCCACAGTGGCAACGGGACTTACGCTGTTTATATTTAAGTTGTGCTCTTCAACACTGGTAATATCACAAACTGAAATGCTTATAAAGTGACAGAGAATGAAGTATTTTGTGGGTTAGCGGTTTCAAAAAATCTCTCACCAAAAATAAAAAAAAAATCTGTAAACAAGGCATACTTTTAATTTTTAGCGTTATTGAAATATTAACTAAACCAGATTGTTAAATGCAGCTGTAACAGAAAAAGTATATCTCTGAGACTCTGGCTATGAATAAAATTCTTCTGTTATAAAATACCACATTTGTGGCAATCTTAGGCTAAGAGCATTGTACACTCTAAAGTGCTATAGATATTATTGTTATATTTTATAATACGGCCAACAGAGAGTAGTACTAACTGAATTTAGCAGCAAATGGAAGTAGGATATTCATCATCACTCCTCTGTTTCACAGTCTAATCCATCAAGATACCAGATGAGCAACTGTCTAAAAGCTTTCTTAATGATGTTTGTAAGGAGGAACTCTATTTAGAGAGGATGAGACCAAGGGATGATTAGACAGGAAGAGAGAAGACTGACTACTTTTTTAATGAAGGCAGTTACTAACCAAGGAGAGATGGTAAGGAAGAGCAGTGTATGTATGGACAGACATTGGCATGGCTATGTGAACCTACCATGCTATTTAAAAATACCATTAGTATTTTTAGTATTAGTTTTTTTAGGTCTGCGCTAAATAAGTATACCATTAATTCAGGCAGATCTCTTACTTTAAGGCCTGTATTCCCTGCAGCTGGTAGTTTTAGAACACTTCCATATTCCCATTCCTATATCCACTTCCATTTATATTTTAGTTGTCCCTGACATCAGAAGAAACAGAGTAACCTATGACATTATCAGTGTCCCTGCTTTTGCCTGTGAGGCTGTGTATCGAATTGCTTTCCCTTACAAAGTAAGAGGGGAGCTGCCGTGTGCACACACAGCTGTGTAGCTTTTGTAGTGCCTCACATTCCTCCTTATCATTCTCAGTGGGAGGTGTAGTTGATGATAGAAAGGAATGGGCAGGGGGCTTGTTGCTGCAATAGAAAAGAATGGTAGAGCATTTTCCTACTGATTCACTCAAGCCTGACAAATGGGGCCAGTTTTGGGAACCAGAAGCTGGTTCTGTGTAGATAGTTTGTGCAACTCAGTGTACAGTAGGAGTGAAAAGTATCATTATTTCACATCAGGATATTGTCCTTGGGTCAAGGCTAGTTGTTGTTGGGTGTTTAGCATGTGTTCTCAACTATCCTTCCCATGTTTTATGTTAAAAATTCTTCCATCTCCAAGTGAAGTTTGGAGAAAAAGGGAAGTTAATAAAAAATGAAAGTAAGATTTGAAAAGGGTCAATTTTATTAATATTGAATCGGTTACTGTGGCATGTGTTGGTTTTCTTGTGTGGTTTTTGTTTGTTTGTTTGGTTGGTTGGTTGGTTGGTTTGTTTTGTTGGCTTTTTTTTTACTTCCCCAGCCTGAAATTTGGCCTGCACTTCAGAAAATGAAGAGTACAGTTTTATTATATTTAACCAAAACCCAGCCTAGACTGTGGTGTGGCTACTGATTCAATTCTTGATCAGTAATTATAACCAATTCTTCTTGAAGTATGTTGTTTTTCATTACCCAAGAGGATAACATAGATGTAAAGCCCTGCGTTCCTTATGAGGGCTGATGAAATCACATTTCCTGAATGGAACGAGAGAGTGGCTGCTCTTGTAGATAAATTATAATCTAGACAATAGAGAGGCTGTCAATCTAATTTTCTGGATTGCAGTAAAGCATTTGGTAAGCTACCATTTGGGAAATGATCAGTCAACCTGTGGAAGGTTGGGATTAGTAGAAGAAATGGAAAGTGAGTAAGAAAGGGATAACGATATGTAATTTTTGTGTAAAGGAGTTGCTAGTAGTGTATGCGAAGGTGTTTGATGTTAAAAACTAATTTATTTAGGGTTTTTTGCTAGTGATTTTTTTGATGAGGAGGGAAAAAAATGAGGGCTTGATAATGAGATTTGTAGATGAGGCTAAGAAAGCATCATTAGCACCAAAGAGGATCATAATTTTAAACACGTAAAGTAAGATGATTGTAACTGGAGTAGAAAGACTGAGAACCAAATAGCACAAGTGTCTTTCAAGCTTATATAAGGAGCTTGGGTTCCACAGATGACGGCAGTGGGGAAAGGCTGTGTATATTAGCTGACTAGAAGGTGATTCCAAAATCCTGAGGCAATGAAATATTAGGCTAGACTGAGCAAAATGTTAATATTGTACAAGGTATTATGTTGGTTACTGCATTTACATATGGGTCAGCCTTTTGAGCAGCAGGGTAGCTGTCGCAGTGAATTTCTGTTCTCTAAATAAAGGCTTAAAGTTTGCCTACATTGTACAGCAGCACTGTATGTTAGAGGTACCTGCACTGACTCTGAACTTAACCACAGCAAGAGGGCAATTGTCTTTCCTTTACACTAGCATATGTGTGACGGCAAGAATGTTATTAAGTTCTTTGCTAAGAACCAAGTAGAAGCAAAGTAGATTAATGACAGAACCTGAGAGCTAAAGTATAAATTGCTTGCAAATCTAAGTCAGCTGTTTTAGTTCTATTTTTTTTTCTAAGTGGTGTGTTGTCTTGTTTATGACATCCAGGCTACTGCTATCACTTATGCAAAAAAGCAATTAAAATAATTTCTGCTGTTCTGACAATTGATGTTAGCTCCTGTTTGTTTTGTTTTACAGATGAGCTGCATTATTATCTATAGCACTGACCATCCTTCCAAGTATCCTATCATGTAAGTAGTTTGTATAAATAATTAAAAGCTGGGGTTCATAGTGGTGTCTGCAGCAATGGGCTTGTTTTCTGCAACTTGATAAGAAAGATTTGATTTACATCTGCTCTGGGTATTTTATTCCCTATCTTATTAAAGCTTACAACTTAGATATACCATAGTTTTTTATGGGGAACCTTGCCAAACATTTTCAGATGAAAAGAAATTTTCTCCAATTAAGAGATAGTATCAGTGGAATAGAGCGTTGTCACAGGATAATGGTCTCCTGCTGCTTTGTTAAATGCCGAGGTAAACCTGAGATATTTATCAGAAATTAATGTCAAAGCAAAGTCGAGAGGTTTATCTTGGAAACTGGAAACACTAAGCCTGTGAAAATGTTCTGTTAGAAAATGGTCCATGTTTCCTTGTGCATCCTTCTTCCTCCAGTTACACTTCTAAGGAAGCAAATTTTCTCTCTGGCACCAAATATTGCTTCCCAGAAAGAGGTACCAAGTTTCTCTTTGATGTACAAACAGGCTGTTGAATCTCTTTGCTGAAGATGATTAGTTCTGTTGATTATTTTGCAGGTATGTGTAAGCTTTACCATTGCATTCCATTACATTGAGCAGATCATAAGCTTTAATTTTGTGAGGCTTCACACAGCCCTGATCCAAAGTACATTGACTTCAACTGAAGGAAAAGGGAAGTTTGGACCTGAAAAATGTAAACATTCCTCAAAGCAAGTACAATAATCTGCTGGGCTTGCTTTGTTATCAGGATAGGCCATGAAGGAAGGGGCAGGGTTGGGGAAAAGAAGGGATAGAAGATAAAAATATAGCTCAGTCACTTGGAAAGATGCATCAAAATGTCTTAAGGCACAGAAATAGGTTTAGTGTGATGTTTCCAATTGTTCCACACAGACACTGAGTAAAGTCTGTCAACTTGCAAACAGACGAACCTGTTTGTCTGTTAGTTCTCAGGTAAATCTTGTTAGAGGAGTAAATCCCTTTACATATTCTTGCTCTTCAGCTGTGATGAAACACTTTTGCTACTGTCACAAGGTGTCCACTGCCTTTTAAACCCTAAAGTGACCATGTCAAATCAACCCTAATAGCTACTTAGTCATGTATTTAATTAGTCCAGGAATATGCATGAATTCTGATAACTGCCCTCAGTTTTCCTTCTTCAGTAACATCTAAAATATTAATACTTGGAGGTCTTAATTTCTTTTATTTCCCTTTTTCTTTTTTCCTTTTTTTTTTTTTTTTGTAGCAGTGATGCTCTTTTGTCACCTCCCTTCCCCTCCACTGATGTATGAAAAAGGCAATGATAAGTTGCTTTTTCTCTGTCATTTAATGTTAACTCATCATACTGTAAAAAACCCAAAAAACCTCTTTAAATGAATGCTTCAAATTTATATATAATCTAGAGATTAGAAGACAGTATATGGTCATCTCATGATCAGCAGAATTATTTCCTTGGTATTTCAAAATATAATCTTATGGAGACTATTTTTAGGAAGGATTAGATTACTTTGTATTATTTGCAGACCATATATTGCTTTACTGGAAATCTAAAGGTGAAAACAAGGGAAGTACCTGGAAGTGAAGCTGTGTTGATTGCTTTCTATTGTCCTAGCCTTAAATATTGGAAAAATATACACATGCTGACAAATACATGAAGTTAAATCAGTTCACTCTTTGAAACTTCTTTTTCTTTGCCTGACTTGTTCAGGGTAAATATTTTTCATTTGGGAGTGTTTCTCATCTCTTTAAAAATTAAATTGCCCCTGGGCCTCACTCAAAATCTGAATGCTCCCAAAACATTAGGTATTGTCCATGTGCTGCAGGCTTGTCCCAACTTAGATCAAAACACAACAAAAACCAAAAGCAACAGAAAGTGTACCTCAACACCTGTATTTCCATCCCCGCTGCCCACCCCACCCCACAATCCCCACCCCCAACAAAACAACACCAAAAACCCTGCAGGTTTCTTGTTCATATTGGCAGTGTACTCTACTTCATTTGTAGATGACAGTTCATCATTTTTGGGCCCTGATTTATTATAAACTGGATTTATTAATCCGATTTACTAAGAAGCTGAAAAGAGACAAGTAAGGAGAAACAAGTGGGTTTTGTTATATATTTTTTCTCTCTCTGTCAAAGAAGCGAGATTCATTTCAGGGCTATTTTCAGAAGACCAGATATTGGGTTGTACTGCAGCATACAGTGTTTCATCAGTCATGCTGCATTATGTCATATTAGGTGCTTCTAGGAATTAATTTTAGTTTCTGAGAGTTACTGAGGCATGAGAGAGACAATCATTCCATGAATATATAGACAATGCCACTGATGGCAATCCTCTGCCACCAAATAAGGAGAACCCTGTTCATTTAAGATTGAGAGGGATTGGGAGGAAATGCAGAGATAAAATGATAAAGCAGCCCTAACAGATTAGGACATGATATTAAAATCTTGTTCAGAAAAGATGTACATGATCCTGCAGAGTTCCTAGATATGACAGGTTTCCCAGCCTTGTGGTCAGTTCAGCTCTCCCAGCATCACTGATCAAATATGCATATAGCAAGGCAGGGACAGGAGTTGTGTGGTTCAGCTATGCCAGGTGGTGCAGGAGCATGTATAATACCAGATGGTAGGCTAATGTGAACCAAAGACCATGTAGCAGCTCTCCCTGGAAGGAGGAGGGGAGTACGTACCTGCGTGGCTATGTCTTTAAATAACCAGCTGTTGATCAGCTTTCTCAAAAGTGATGTGCAGGAATAGAAATGCATTAGTAAAACATGCATTAGTGTCCACTGAAACAGATAAATTCTTTGGTTTTATGTGTCCTTTGACTTGTGTCATTCATGGAGGTGTCTCCAGGACTTCAGCATATCATGCAAAGGGCATATTGTTAAATAGTTTGGCCTGGTGGAATCATTTTTATGAAAATGTTGAACAACCTTCTGAAGTGCCTTTTTTTGGTGAAAACACTGTAGATTTCCATTATGTTTCACAAACATGAAATGTTGCTATTTGATAAGTTTCACTGATAATGGTAAATAAAAAAAGACAGTAGTACTTTAAGGAAAATATTTCAGGATGGTATGCAGGGACATTAAGTTACTCACCTCTTTCCCTGCTTTAAATTTAATTGAATTTTAATTTTTTTTAATTTAAATTTAATTTAAGTCCCTGCAGTTATGAAAAAGAAATACTGGGATGAGAAACCACTCTCTTGTAATTTTATTCCCTAGGTGGTGCATTCTGAAGTTTTATATTTATATGGCAGCATACCTAACTTCTGAACTGAACCAAGAAAGTACTTTGCTGGTCTAAGATAAAAATATTAGCTGTTGCCAAATCATCCTTAACAAAGAATTAAGTGGATCTGAGCTGATTTTGTTTCTCAATATGTGATGCTTTTCAATAGCAAAATTCATTCCGGTGTCATTAAGGGAGGAATTTCTAGGCAATATGAAACCGTAATCCTGTAAGCAAAAGTGAATGAAAGCTATGCTGTTTTCAGGTCTTGGTCTGCAATACTTTGCACTTAAAAAATAAAATAGTCTTATTCTTCTTTCTTCTAATTGAGAACGCATTAATATGCAACTTAAACCCCTCATTCTCTCTTTGCGGGTCATTAGTATGATTGATACAAACAATGCCGCTTTTCTTTGTTCTAAAAAAAATAACCTCTTTTAAGAAATTATCTTTGTCTCTCCTGTCCCTCTTTCAGTATGTCTTTTGATGCATCCATGGTTACAACAGCACAAATTGGGGTCTTGACAGAAAACGGAATGTGTGTTTTGTGAAAATGTCTCAGTATCTGCTTCTGGAGGAGACTAAGATCCACTGCAAGTGTTTCCTGAAGAAAAGACAAACCAACCTGTAACCTTGGTAGAACAACAAGAAAATAGCGTTAAAGAGGCTGTTGCACTTATATCATACGTAATGATTTTTCAGGAGTTTTGGAGGCTTTGGAGGGACGTTCCAAGGCTTATCTGCAATGTCCAGTCAAAACAACAGGCAGAGTAACACCTTACTGTAGGATAGCCATGATTTGGCTTTAGGTTACTGAGAGACCCAGCTTCAAATCCCAGAGAAATAAGTGAGGAAAAGCTGGAAGTTCAAACTAAGTCTTTTGTACCTCAGCAAAGTTTCCTTCAGATTATATAAGTGAATCTATAATTTAGATTTAGGGCAAATTAGAGCTGTTAGGATGAACTGAAAAATGTGTGGATGGAAAGACCGTTTCATAACTCCAGGACATTTTTGCTAGTCTAAGTAGATGCAATTCTGGAAATAAATCCCTGAAGCTACATCAAGGCTCTAAGCAGTAGTCCTTTATATCTGATAGTCTGCTCTAGTTGTAGGATTGCGTGTGTCCTATAAGTGTAACTGCATTAACAGTTGTCACGTTAAGATGTTAATTGAAGAACATCTTCACGTTCCCATCTGTGGTTTCGCAGAGTAAATTGGATGCCACTTTCTATTGCATGGGTGCAATGTCATCATTATGTAGGTGAAGGACTGCAGGGCAGACCTGAATCCTAACTAACATTTCAGTGAGCAGTACGAAATACATATTTTATGTACAACAGTCATGCTAGATACTATACACCTGAACCTTTCTGACTGAAACTGTTGAGTTTTGTGATGGATTTTTACTAGGCGATGATCCATGCTGTTGGGTCTGGTTGGTTTGAGTTGGAATATGTATTCCAACAGGTTCCAAAGTGAAATTTTGAAAAATGTATTTTGAATTAAAAAAAGAAGTGAATAACTTTATAGATTACTTTCCAAATCAGAAATAACTGAGTAACCACTGTCTATCAGCTGAAGTAAGTATGGATGTAATAGCGTGAACAGTACATCATTCATAAACTGCTAGAAGTAAGAACAGTATGGCAGTAAAAATATACTATGAAACAGTCTCACTATCAAATCTCCAATTATAAAGATGTATCAAAGGGAAGAGAGTTGTAACCCATTTAACTACTGCACATCCCCAATGGTGATATCTCAGTAAGGCTGAATACTGACTAACAGTAATTTCTAGCGGCTTCAATGGCTCATGGCAAAAAGATGAATATCAGAAGACCAACAATAGACTGTCTTGCCTAGGTTTCTATTTATAATGAAATTCTGTTCAGGTTAGTGGAAAAAAGTACAACCAAAGGAGTGAAAACTAAATAGAGTTGCCACAGGATTTATTTTTGCTTTAACTTGTGATGATTAAAAATGTGTATTGATTTGCAATTTGGCCTGATACTTGAAACTGATAAAAGTGTAAGCTACTTCTTTGATTTAATAGCTTTATTAGAGCTCAGGTTGGGTAGAGTTATGTGGGGTCACTTTTTGCCCAGGGTTGCCTATCGGTTTTCAGTAGAAGAAAAGAATGAGAATGAAGCACTGACAAATCCCATCTGGGCTCCCCGAGACAGCTGGTTTCAATACTGTCTGTCTAATGCTAGAATTGTGCCTTCAGTTGCTTTTCTTGGCATATCACAATAGTGTAATGTTTTGAGATAACACCTACAGAATGGACTGAGTCCACAGTGTGTTAGTAGCAACATTTCTCATGAATTAGAGAAATATCAGATATCTGTACACTGATTCAGCTGTACAGAGTAATGGGGTGTGTGTGTATATTTATATGTATAAAATAGCCATCATGAGTTCTATGAAAACACAACTTAAGATGAAACTAGGACTGATTTTAAGGTTTACTTTGGGTTCATCTATGCCTGTGACTAGCAGCAAGAGATCTAATGGACACTGTATATTTTTTCATTTTAGCATTTAAGTATTATGCATTGGTGCTTAGTTCAGTTTGGCTTATAAACATGCTGTGTGGGTCACACCCTTATTTAAATACCAGATTTTGAAATCCTTGAGTGTCAAAAGGGCAGCAGAAATATCTGGACAAAGATATTGGAATCTGGTTAAACATTTTTGTTGTGACTTTTTTCCTAGAAATCACATCTTTACTTTTAATTTATCTGTTGGTCTTGTATGAAATGGCACTGATCATAAATAATATTATCTTTATTATTTTACTATTATGCTATTTTGGTTAAATTTAAAATTTCCGCTGCCTGATAGGTAAAGGAGCACTCGTGCCCTATCTATAGAGCACAGAATGTGAATAAAGCACCCTAGCAAGTAACAGCAACTGCACAGGGGTTAAGACTCATTTTGGGAGGACTGAAATTGGAGTTTACCTTGAGGAGAAAATAGCAGATTGGGGAAATGGCCATATTCTCTCAGGCAGTTCAGTGCAGCAATTCATATGAGATTTCTGATGTACATGCAAATACACACATCAGTATTGGTCCCTGAATCTTCTTCAGCTCAAATCTTACTTTGCAAAAATTAAGTTGCCTTCTGCCAGGAAAATTTAGTTGGTCATTTATTCCAAGAGACTGCCTTGTCTTGTGTGATCTGTTCACTGCATTTGCAATATGGAAACAGCATATTTCCATTAATGCAGACATTCACTTCTATCTCCATATGACTCCTGAAGCACACTACTCTAAATTTAGAAGTGCGTGCGGTTCTCTCCTAGCCCCACTTCTTCAATTTCTTTTTTAAATGATGTAGTTAGATAGCTAAGATTGATTCTATAATCAAAACCAGCCTGTAAGATGACACTCACTTTGTGAATAGATAGCTTATTCATGTCCTATACTAATGTTCAGATGTACATCAAAGAACAGTATTTCTTTTAGACTCCTTCTTACTCCCTTATTTTTGAAAAGGTGGTTACCCTCAATACTGTACAATGAGCACAGATTATTCACAGGAAAGTATGTCTCTTACTACCAGTTTCTGCTTAAAGTGAGGTATTTTGTCCCACAAACCAGAAATAAAATTACAACTATATTGTAAGGTTCAGTAGCAGGAAGACCCATGTTTAGTGCTTTTTTAACAGATGCAAGATACTCCACACATTTGTTTTTTAGGATATTGTATGATGCCAATAAAATATTTTTTCCTTTTTTTTTCTTTTTTTTTTCTTTTTTTTAAAATCTGGTTCATCAGGAGATATTTCTTTTCTTTTGTTCATGATGTACTTATAAACCATGAACTTGCACCTTGGTTCTTTAATTGCAATGCAGTTTGGGGAAATGGATGTTGGTGTGTAGTGAACTCATAGGACTGCCAGCATGCTTTATGAAGAGCTCTGGAAACAAAGAGAGAAGTCTAAAAATCAGGACTGAAAGGAAAAGTAGGAGCAGGAAAGGTTAGGACATTTTTTCTATTTGGAGAGAGATTTCACTGGAGAGTTGATAGAACTTTGATTTGAAGAACCTGTGCGACTGTGCCTTTATGTTTCTTTATTTTTATTTAAATGGTGTTAAAATGAACTGCCTGAGTTGGAAGTAGGTAGGCTGAAAAGAAGCAGGGGTTCAGATAAAATATGTGCAACATACATTCTTTTACATTTGTGACATGATGTTTTGTTCTGGGCATTTTATGGTATGTTCCATAGCTTGTTGGAGTGGAAAACGATGCCCCTTGTAACTAACTCCCATGTCTTTATGTTAAATCACCCTTCCTTTTCCAGGTCTCTAAGCAACAGTATCTTAAAGACAAAATATTTATTTCTGAAACCTAATTTAATTTCAGAGTTGCCTGAGCTATAGAGCTTATCGGTTCATGGGATCCACAAAATTTGATGAAGTAACAACTCTTTTCCATCTATGGAAGGTTATTTTTAAGTTTTTTCAGGATCTTGTTAAAATGCATTTTCTGATTTTTAGCCTTGGATTGTCTGGGTATTACTTACGCATTTGTGATACAGGGGTTAAGAAGAAAATCTAGAAGTAATAATCTTCCAATCAATAAATGCAAGGCATTATTGCCTTATAATAGCCATTAACAACCCTGAACAGTGCAGAGCTGTAAATAAATTGAGGTTAAAGAATTTCAAAGTTGTTTGCTATTTCCCTTGTATTAGTTCAGATTTTTTAAAAATATATTTTGTCCAGAACTGGAAGATCATCTAACAGATCACTAGTGGCATATTTTAACCAGTTAAGTCAGCAACAAATTGGTCATAAACAATTATGGAAATAAAGAATGATTGCAAGATCTCAGAAAGGCTGAACTTTGTAAATGCTGTTATAAAATGAGCAAAGGTGAGCTCAGCAAGAGCGTCTGAGGATGCTTCTTTTATTCCTGCGAACTTTCAATGACTGGCAGCTGGATATCTGTACTTCTGATGATTTTGCAAATTAGATACTTCTGACAATTATTTTAATTAATGTGTAGACGCTATTGTAGCCTTTTCTTTTACTAAATAAGTAGTAATGGCTGAAGACTGGGATACTTGGATGCATCTTAGAGGTTCTTATCTGAAGCTATGATTAATCATGTGCATGCAAACTGCAAATATTAAGCATTTATCCATTAAATCCTGTAACTATTGGTTCTTCCTGAAAACACAGAATAGCAGTGCTGATGATGCAAGACCCAAGCAGCCCCCTCCTGCCCACCTGAGCTTGTCCCTTGCACTGCTTGTGGTCTGGTCTCATGCTCCCTGGATAAGCAGTTGTAGAGGTGCCAGGATCTCCTCACAAGGCACTGTGGGCGGACAGGAGTTTTCCTTCTTGCATGTCTGCTGCTGCTAGGTCTTATGAAGGAGATAGATTAAAATCCATTACTGGTAGTCTCCTTGAGAAAAACTGAGAATGAGATGGTGGAAAGCATGAAATGAGAAGTGTAATCTGTTTCTCTGCTCTGCAGCGTGGCTATTGGGATTTACAGTAACCATATGGCTGCAAATATCTTTTTCCAAGGAAAGAATACCCTGGAGAGTTGCATTGTTGTATTATAGATGTATTATGGAGCAGGTATATGCAGACAGGACTTGCACATCACTAACTTCAGTGCAGATATAAATCACATCTGTTTCTGCATGTGATAATAAGATCAGAATTAATGACTAAAATCTGAATCTTTTACCTGATGAAAAAGATCTGCTTAGCCGCAACTGAGCACACTCATATTCCAAATAAGGAATGATTACTCAAACATTTCTAACCTTCTGTGTACATATATGTAAGATAAAAGGGCTGTTTTGTTGTTTTGGGGGTTTTATTTTGATTTTCTTAGCTAGAATAAAAACTTGCAAAGGCGAGAGTTTCTAGATATTTAAAAATATTTTTCTAGGAATGGTATTGGGAGCTCTTAGAATGGGTTTGCATTTCAGGGCAAATTTTCGGTGTGTACTATGGTTCATAACTGTCAATAATGCAATCACATTTTTCAGCAGGAGAAATTACAAGCCTTAATTCAAGCATGCCTCATCACTTACTAGCTATGCTTCTTTTGCAAACAACTAGGCAGAACAAACTGGCATGTGCAAGAAAAGAGTAAGCAGAAAGGGCTAGCAAGTTTCATATTTTCTGTTTGGTTTATATAAAACTCCTATGATATCTAGACTTTTTTTTTCTATTTATAATATAAATATGCTTTCGTTGCTTATACATGTTTTTTTAAATACCATAAAATGCATACATTTTCCAAGACACTGGTGATTTACAACTAAATCAACCTAAATAGAAATCATATAGCAAAATAATAACCCAATTTTGCAAGCTGAACTATTTCTCTTGACTTACATGCTCAAGAAAAGACAGAGAAAATAGATGAGTGTTACAATGCTCTGTGAAGGGGAGTAATCAGGGCTTCTGCCTGGGGAAATGTAGAGCTTTGGCACCATTTGCAGGACAAAATTATCATCCCTTTGTTTTTTACATTTGTGCGTAATTCTAATATTTCTTGCCATTACTTGTGCTGTGGTTTCACACAGTTGTAGCCCTAAAGCTTTAAGGTTAAACAGCTCTAAAAAAGTACAATTAATATGTAAGGAAAATCTATACAGAACACAAGCTTTCTCACTGGCATGTAGGACACCTTCTAAAGACACATATCGGTCTTCTCTAAAAAGATACAAATCTGTGAGAAAGTATAATTCTGAAAGAAGAGGTAATTCCTGAAGGGCATGAGCAGTTTTGGATTATTATTTTGGATTATTTGGATTATTTTAGATACTGTTGTGGACGAAGAATCCAGGGGCGAGACATGAGGCTTCTTCTCAGCCTTTTGGCTAAGTTATATGTGTAATTTTTGTTTAAATCACACAGAGGGAAACAGAAGACTTTGCCTATATTAAGGCAGATGTCCAGCCCAGAGAGCAACCATGAACCAATTGTAGAAAGAGGCAATTATTGTTCTTTGCGGAATAATTAAATTGATTTCAGAGCAATTCTGATCTGCACGTAGGTCTTGATAGTGCTCAAGACAGAGCTAAGGAGAAGAAAATACATCACAGAGAAATTAACCTAATTGAGTTCATGAGAACCACAAACAAGAAAATTGTGGAATCAATTTTTTTTGTCTTGTGCAGTTAGTTATACATGCATGCGTTATTCTGATGTGATGCAACATATTTTAACATGTTGTAAGAGAAAGACCCCTGGGTCACAAAGACACTCAACTATTGGATAATTCACGTTTCAGAACATAGATTTTCCAGTGGGTGTTCCCTCTTCCTTTAAATGTTATGATTAGTGGAAGAAAATGGTTTGGAAGAACTGTTGTTTCTATTAGTATGCACCTGATTACCAATGGTGTGTGCCAGTTTAGTGCAGAAAGCGTAGTATTGGATTTCTCCTCGCAGCTGCAGGCATGTCTCCTAGCCAAAAGCCAGCTCCAGAAGCTGCCCAGTCTAAGTCCTGGTAACATGGAGTGAAGACTATGAGAAGGCTTAGATGATGCATACTGTGCCTTTTGACAAAAATACATAGCACAGAAAAACTATATGCCCTGTTGAATAAATTTCTTCTGGTATGTAGGACTTGAATAAAGCAGTAATCTAAGAACAAATCACAGAGAAACCAAAATTAGCATTACAGCCACTTCCCTTCTTACTGGCTCACCTTCAACTTATTGAGGTGTTTGCTGATCATATGTAAACACACTGTTGCTAGGAATGAGAAATATTTGGAAACATTTTCTCATTCACATTAATAATGACAAGTAACATCCGATTCCCTGGGCACTTTTTCAGCTCACACTCTGAACCTAATTACCAATTTTGCATTGCAAAGTGGAGTCTTTTCTGCTTAGGGAACAGAACGGAGAACAATGAGAGCTTCTATTTTTTTTATTTTATTTTTTTTTTTTTTTTAAAGATTTTCTGCACATCAAGTTTATTTATTCAAAGTGCCACTCTTTGTGTTAAAGTAACAGACAGAAAAAAAAAAAAAATCCCAAAAACCCAACAACTCCCAACACCCTTATTGCCTTTTAGTTTATGTGCTTGCTTTATTTTCTCTCTGGCTAAAAGAATAAAACATTTTAATTTGACTTGGCTGTCATATGGTTCGTTACCAACCTGAGATCTCAGTGAAATGCCCTTTGTGGAAGATTTAGAAAAACAATCAATGTGCAGCAAATATTGATATGACTCTTAATGGCAATTTAGCTGATTTCATGCAAAGCAGCATGAAACACAGTGTTTTAATGAACACCACCAACAAAGAATGTACCAGGTGTGTTACTAAGAAACAATCTCTTGTATGATTTAATTAATCAAAGCATTGCATGGAGCAATTACGAGCAACCTTGTGTAAGTGGCAGTGGTACATGATTCTTGATTTAAAATTGATTTTAAAGAGAGACATCATAGCTTAATAATTATGCTTTATCAGTCACAGAAGAAAACTTTGTTTAATCAGGGGTTTGGTTTTGGTGTTTTTGAAAGTTTGGAGAAAAAAATACTAATGATTTTGAAGGTTGGAACTGGATGGATGAGAAATAGCTAGCCTATTGAGTATGTTACTGAATCATATTCTTTCACTGCTTTTCACTATGCACTTCTCCCTGAATCTGCAAGACTTAACTTTTTCAATAACATTCTCAGGGGCTAAAGTTTCTCCTGCTGAGGAGTGGACATTCCTGACCAGCCTCAGGTAACAATTAAGTATGTGTATGTGATACCAAAGCCAAATGGCCTGAGCAGTGCTTTGCCAGCTTAGCAGAGCTGTAGTATGGGAGTATTTTGGTGGAAAAGAGGAGGGGTCAGCTTACAGCCACATGATGTAGAAGCAGGAATTAAATGTTTCCAGAATGTGAGACTTTCCTTTCCCTTCAAAACTAACCCCAAATTAGAATAGTCACAGTGCTTAGCTGGAAACCTCAGCATTTTTCATTAAACATATAAATGGAATGCAAACCTATTTGGAAAATTAGGAAGGTTTCCCTTCAGTTCATTGGAGGAAAAATTATTATCTGTCTTTACCGTTTTAAAAGAAATTGGAAAGGTTTATTTTCTGCCCTCATCTCTTATTGAGATTACAGCTGAAATATGTTACCATAGTGTTGCTAATTCCTCTTCTTTAAATAGTTTTCTTCAAAGTAGCAAAAACATTGTGTTTGCTTGGTTTCTGGCATAAACTACTGATGTTTGGATTTTCCCTGCCCAAATCACAGCTCCAAAAGAACCTTGTTGTGTTTGACCAGGCACACTTACACTACTAATGTAAGATCTTTCACAGAATTTAATATAGTGAAATATAGCTCAGACTGATTCCTTCTTGAAGAAGTGTGAGACAAAAGCACGGGTATTAGTTATTACACAGATGCACAATTAGATAGAATCATAGAATAGTTAGGGTTGGAAAGGACCTTAAGATCATGTAGTTCCATCCTCCCTGACATGGGCAGGGACACCTCTTACTAAACCATGTCACCCATGACTTTGTCTAACCTGGCCTTTCAAATTCTCTTAACATTTTAAGAGGGACCCTCTTAAAATTCTCTGCTGGGCATTTGTAGATGAATTTCATTCTTTCTATAAGCTGGTGACAAAAGGAAGTCACATGAAACTTCAGACATTAGCCCTGCAAGATAAGCATGTGCGAAACCTGCGAAGAATTAAAAACAATACCTGGACTAAACACCCTAATGGGTGAAGAAAGCTTTCTGTGAGATGAAAAATTCTGCTACTGTTCATGGTTATATTTCTGTTCAGGGCACTTTCCAGAGCTTATTAAATTAACAATTCTGTGTTGTGGTTTAAGATTTCACAGTGTAAAAAACAGTCGAATATACAATCTCTGGCACAATTCCTTCTGATGTTATAGTGGGGAAATGGAGAAATACTGAAACTTCCATTCCTAAATATCTGCAGGAATTTGTATGCAAAAGAAAAAAAGAATATTTGGACTGATAAAGTAATTATTTTATGGGTTTTGTGGTTGGTTTTTGCTTTTGCTTTTTCTGTCCAACAAGTTTCTTTAGTTGCAAAGCTGCACTTATCACTAATGTTGCTGCCTGTTTTTTAAAAAAGTCATGGCACTTAAAGGTATACATAGTAGAGTTAAGATGTCCAGAACATACAGTCAAACTTTGGTTTCTGAATTGCTTTTGAGCATTTTGTCTCTATGTATACTACATGTGCTGCAGAAAAACAATAGCAGAGAATGTTCTGAGTTACACTTTATGTGTTTCTGTCTTAAGTTCCCCTTAAAGAAATAGAGCTTGAAGTTTAGCCTGAAAGTCAACTTATTATTATGTCCTTTTAACACATAAAAGTTGCGGGTTTCAAGATCGATCATAAAGATGCCCAGAGGAATAAAGCAGCAATAAAAAAATATCTCTTGGCTGTTAATTTTCTTGTGAAGGCAGGCCTTTAACTATGTGCATTGCAAATCAGGCCACTGTAATATCTCTAAAATAAATGGAGCTTCATCACATGTTGAAATTTAATCTTAAACACAAGTTTAAACCCTTCCTTTTCTAGCAGTGTCCTTAAAGTTCTGAAATGTTGCATGAGATTCATTTGACACCAAGAGCTGGAACTTTAAAACCAACAGATCTAAGAGCTTGTGAATATGACAAAAATTCTCTAAGATCCTCAACGAAAAGAAAGGTCTCAAAGATTGCTTCATTTCCTCTTCCACCTCCACAATCCACATGGAGGAGAGTTTGTACTTCTTTCTGCAGATGTTCTTTAAACCTACTGCTGTCAGCGACTGTTACAGCTTCTGACTTTCCTCTACTGTCTGCTTTTGCTTCCCCTTTACTCCGTTTCTTTTGCTGAGCTGGAAGCCCATGCACACTAAAACTAACACTGTCAGCAAACTATGCCAGCCTAAACTGTAATGATTTCATACGTGAAGGAAAAATAAGGTGAGTCCACAGAGCAGAGGCAATCCTAGAGAATATTTCTTCCTACAAGTGTGTATAGAGCTCTATATACAAGGTAAATTGATTCTGGGACAGAGGGATTAGGTATGATTGGAAAATAGGTACGTCTGAAAGGTGAACATAAACCCTGCTCTGGCTCACAGAGGAAGGCATGATTCTTCATTTTTCTCCTTGTGTTATGATGGAATTTGGCTACACCTGAATGTGGTGAACATGAATTAAGTGGTTTAGACCCTTGTTTCTTTTTACTATTAAAAAGTTTTCTGATCAGAGCTCTGAACTGGCTAGTAAGCCTACTTTAAAAAAGAAAAAAAAAAAAAATTGACATAAAAACCTGCTAACAACAAAACAGCCAAACCCACCCCACTTTAATATTAAGTTTGATGATTATAGGCAACACAATGCAATTTCTCCAAGATCACACCACTGCCAAACTGTGACTCATTCCGTAATCTCGCAGTCCTGCAGGGAACTAAACTGTGCCAGACCTTTTCACAGTTTATCTCTGCCTCTCTGCTGGATCAGCAGTGCTGCCTGACAAGTTCTATCACCATAAAATCTAAGAATTCATGAGTCAGGACTCAAAAGTCATGATATTAACTTTCAAATCACAAAAGCTTATAAGTATATATCCACATAAATAACCTCACAGAGACAAAAATATACAATGAATAATTCCATATATTGGGATTACTGTAATTCTTTTAATTTGACATTTTATTTCAGCCTTTCAGGTTTATATTTCACAGAGTTCTATGTGCTTGAAAGTTAGAAGCCTTTGTTTTGTCTTAAAAAAACCCCAAAACCAGTCATTTTGTTATTTCACTGAAGTTCTCTGGAAACTAGAAGAAAAGAGAACAAAGATTAAGCAAATGAGCAATGTTTTTGGAGCAGAGTATCAAGGTTGAAATACAAACATATTTTCTGTCTGTGTAAGAAGTGGTGTTCCTTCTCTAGTCTATGGTATAACTAGCCTATTCAGAGCAGTAGACCTGCCTAAGCATTTATATCAAGGTATGTAAGGTTATAACTATTCCTTTTATAAGACCCTAAATTTCCACGCTGTATTTGTAAGGTAGGAACATATACATGCGTGTGACTTTGAGTTGGAATGTCTATTATGTGGCAATATGACAGACTGGTGTTTAAAGTATATAAAGGTGTATTTCTGATTTGGATTGCAGGAGCATAGATTATAGATTAAGGTTTCCAAATTGTCAGTGCTTTCTCAATTTCCACATAGAAGTAGTCAATACACAATGCATGGCTTGCTCATATAATGTTCTTATCCAGTCTTTGCTCCATCCCTCTGTTTTGTGGTTTGACAGCATACATGATAGTGGCATTGTCTGGGCTCTGCAGATCTTGCAATATGCAGGTGTCTGCTATTGCCCTCCAGGGATTGCAGAGTTCTGTCACCCCTTTCTCCTGTTTTATCTATGGCTCCTGACTTAGTTGTAAAGGAATTTTAAAAAGAAACAAACACCACACACACAAAAAATCCACAAACCCCAAAACACATCAATATAAAAGAATGAGTAAAAACCGTAGACATTTGGGGTTTTTTACTGCATTGGCACACATAGCCTATTTTTTGCTGGAACAGATTCTGCATCCAAGAATGGTAAATTGAGATCTGAGCCATGAGAGAGTTTGCCTAGTGGAGAGCCCTCTTCTGAGAGCAGCCATGGCTTGGGTAAGAGACTGGATTTATTTATGATGCTGTGTAACCAGGAAGACTGTTACTCATCTCCATTTCCACTGACAGGAATAATAATGAGTTTAAGCTGAAGGTAGGGAGATTTAGGCTAGACATTAGGAAAATCTTTGTAAAAGCAGAAATAGACAAGTACATAGATTGCTGGAGATATGATGGAATACCTTTTGGTGAAGATTAAGTCCATACTAGAGTGTAACGTTAGAGGAACCGGTCACTATGTGACAGAGCTAACTCTGTGCATCACATCTCTCCTTTGAAGCATTATTGCTGGATAAAATACCTATATACTAACATGTGACCTGTGGAGATTAAACACACAGACTCCCGCAGAGTTCCATGCCAAAAACTTCTTTATTGTCAGAGATTTCTTTTCTATCCCCCCCTTCCAGTTGGTTCCATGGTTTATATAGACTACACCTTTTGTCCTCGCGCTACTAGCAGGACTGGCTGGATTTGAACATCGCCACCCTCTGATTGGTCACTATGTGTTACTCTCTGGGTGGCCACTCTCCTCTATGTTCAGGCCCAGCCGAAGATGCTCTGGCCGATTCCAGGATGTTCGAGCCCAGAATGTTCTGGGTGATCCCAGGATGTTTGGCCTAGCCCAAAACCCTTTACACCAACAGTGACCCAGTAAAAGTACATGAAAAGCAAGCAACCTTTCCCTACCCCTCATCAGGGTTACCTCTCTCTTTCATGAAATAGTACTTCAGCTCTGTGTTTAAACCCAGACCCTTTAGAAAGCCAGGACCACTATTTGCTCATTTGATAAGTTACCTGCTCTTCCCCATGCTCCCAAGCTTTGTTTCTGTGCTGTTTGTTTTAGAAAGGAAACAAGATTTCCCCCTGCATATAAATAGAATCTTAAAGATGGAATAAAGTTTACGTTATGTAAAAATAAAAAAAAAATCAGTTGTATTGCAAACTATTGCTAAGACTAAAAGTAGATGTTGAGGACTGTCTGTGCTTTCACAGCTTACTTTATCATGACTATTTGAAGGATTGTGGTACTTTTCCTGTGAGCTATAGGACGTTTCTTCTAGACTCAAGTCAGAACTCTTGTTTACCTCAGTGAGAAGTGGCTCAAGTACACTTATGCAAGGATTTTGGGAGGTACTTGGAAAATAACAAGTGGAAACATTTTCTTCCTACAAAACTAACATGATTTCTGTGCAAGGTGTAGGGCTAGGCCCCTCCAAGAATTTGGAAAAAGCCAAAATGCCCAAGCAGAGATCAAACCCATGGAATCCAATCCAGCTCCTATTTAGGGATCTGCTCCCACATTGCAGCCCCACAGCTTGGCAAGAGGCAAGAAGCACAGGATTGTTTCTGATTTCCTTTTACAAAAGGAGAAAAGACAACATAGAGAGATGTATAATGATTTGGAAAATTATCAAGTATTGAAAAAATGCATGTTAATGTAACTCTTATTCTGTTTGAGTGATCGTGATTACCGTAGCTGAAAATGCCACTCACTGTAGTTGAAATATGTACTTTCTTCAAAATGTAATAAAATAAATATAATGAAGTATTCTACTTGCTTAAAACCTTACTAGAAGGAAGTTATCAATGCCTATTTTAATTCCTAGTTGTCAAAGAGGCCAGTGCCACTTCACCAGCATGCTAGCATTTTGTTCACCATGATGATCGAGGGGGCTTAATGTTTTCTAAAAAACAGGATGGAAAAAATAAAAAACAGCAGGGGAAACTTTTGTCTCCTTTTCTCATGTTTGCTCTGCTGCAAAGGATGAAATCTTGAGTAGAAAGGTTTGTTTGCTGATGTGTTGTATGAGTCAGTTTCATCAAACATTCCTAGATAATCTTGAAAGAATGGATAAAAAATTCTACTCAGTGGGCTAAGAAATTCTGTTTAAAGCAATACCTATTCAGAATACTCACTCAGGCTGAGAACGTTTCAGCTGATGTCTTGAAGCCTCAAGGACACCTGCCATTTAATTGTTTCCTAAAAGACCAGGGCTTGCTTCAGACACCTGAGTGAAAACATGCTGACAGAGTCTTGGAGATTTAAGACAGAGCCAGGAAGAGAGTGCAGGTCTCTTTCTGTTAATTAAAAAGAAACCCCAAACCAATGTTCTCCCTGATGTGCTTCAGGAGGAGCACATAAAAAGTGGAAGAGTGGCTGAAGGCTGAAATTTGAGTGCATGGACAAGAGTCGTCTGCAGTGAATGAATTTTTTTTTTTTTTTACAGCTGCTACTTGATGCAGAAATGGGATATGGGCCTTTCCATTGCATTAACCTGCTCTTTTTCACTTGAATTCACGTGTGAAAATCAAAGCCTACTTAAAAGCTGTTTCTTATGTAATTAGTGCGCTTGTTCCTAAGTTTTAAAGGTAAACATGTAAGTGATATTCTTCTGTAGTGGTACTCTCTTCAAATCTGAGGGGTTCTACCCTGAGTCGGCTGAAGTACTGTAAGTAGAAGTTTTGTACTACCGAGAAAAGCTGAAGTATAGCAGCTACTTAGGGTACAGCTAAGTGCATTGTAGCACATTTCTCTGAGGTTCTGAAGTCTTAGGTTGATAATTTGATGAGCAGATGAAATTTAATACAGTCTAATTAACACTGTGAAATAAAATGTATGGTAAATGCTGTTTATCTCTTACTGATAAACAGGACATTTTATGTCATAATGCCTGAACAGTTAGCTACATGCATGCTAGATGTTGCTTTTAATTAAACAATAAAGAACATAACAACCCTTATTGTATTGTTGTAAATTTTGATGTGTACAACAATTTGATTCCTTAAAAATTAATTGCCTAGGAGTGTGCTTAAGTAATATTGATCATGCTGGTGCCTTGTGTTGATCTGTGATACTTAACCCAGCATTTAAAATATCTTTTTTCCATTATACATTTGTGTTGCAAGAATAAAAGCAAAGTACAAAACAAAAAGGCACTTGAATTCTAATAGCAATAAGCAGTAAATGTCAGGCATCTGGAAATTATGGTTGCAATTTCATCAGAGTACACTTTGTTCTTCTATTATGCCTGCATGGATTTTGCTACAGGCAAAATCTATTACAGATAACAGTTAAGAACCTTTCTAATCTACACAGATAGTAATGGAAAAATGCTGGAAAACGAAATGTTGGGAAATGTAATATTGCCAAGTAAAACTGACACTCACAGAATATAATGTGATCATATTTAGGACTACAGGGATAATTTCTTTAAGATCATGTTGAAACAAACTTCTGGGATGTTTGGCCCCGCTGAAGGGCGTATAACTAATGTAGTTATGCAGTGTATTATTAAATGTGTTTGCGTACTGTATAAAGATAGATACTTATCTCTATGCTACTGGCCAGTTATTTTGCTTGTTTAATGATTGTTACCTGAAATAGCAGTTACCAACTCATAGTATACATTAGAAGTCAGTACTTTTCCATTGTCAATGATTATATTTGAGTAGTGGCAACTTCTGCTCCAGGTCATCTCTACTGTCCAATGAAAGCAATCTCTATTGCCTGTAAAGGTGTTCCTTTTATGCTTTTTGTCATGCATTATCATGCTTTAAAAATCTTTAACTGAGTCTTCAAAGATTTATGGCCTATTGATCAATTATAGCTTTATCAGGTTCTAAAAATAGATTATTTATTTTGTATAGTATTTTGGTGCCAAAATACCATGTTCTGTACAGCTTAAACCCCTTTACAGGTTTATGCTTCAATAACATAAAGCTTAGACTTGAATATGGATGCCACTGGTGTTAGGCTCTTATATTCTGTAGTTACATTTTTGCTGTGGGATATAGTGTAGCACTGAAAGTGCAACTTGATTTTTGCTCTTTAAAATATCTTTTTACTAAATTGAAAAGTGGTGTGTTGGCTTGTGTTCATCTCTACCTTTTCAGTAAGAAAGTCTAAATTTTTCACTAGTGTAAACACCAGTCATAGAATTTATCCTTACTTGCTAAGGAAGATCTCTTTTGCAATAATAAAATGTATGTATGATTTTCATCTGCAGTCTGCTTTCTTCACTAATTAGTTGTTCTTTTCAATACCACTAAAAGGTAGATAAGCATGATCATGTTCATGCAGTAAACAGAATGATGGAAGTGTTAAAACTTGCACATTGCTTGCAGTTGTTTTTTATGAATGGGTATCTTGTTACAATGTCATGAAGTATTTTAAAATAAGTTTATCTGATGAACTATATCCTGCTTCAAAAATGTAGTTTCTGTCCTGATAAGACCAATCGTCTTTAAAGTCTTTGTTACCAAAATGTTTGGTGGAAATAAGAGTGGGAGAGTTTTGAGGAGCACATTTGGAACAGGAGTTATTTTTACCTTTTGATGTATGAATTATTAATGATTAATGAAACTACAGAACTGTGAATCTCTAAAAATCTTGTCCAACTCCATTTATTTAGGAGGAAAAAAAAAAGCTTTAAAAGAGTAGATGCAAGATTACCTTTTTAGTAGCAGAAGGAAAAACTTTATTCTGTTTCACAATGAAAATCAAGATTTCTTTTTCAATCAGTGGCATGGTATCTGGACATCCTTTGGGTTTTGGGTGAAATGTAGAAAAGAATTTTTGATCGGTATAAAGTAGCTCATGATTTTAAACAGAATGTGTTTCCAGTTTTGCACGTTTCAGACATGGGGAAATCTTTGTAATTCTTTCTCCATATATTTTTGGGAAAAAGGATAGTTCTGTTTGTCTGCAAGAATGTTTTCTAGTGCTCTTTAAATGAGTAGAAAATCTTTCATATTTATTTTAATTTCTTTGCAACTGAAAGGTTTGGAGTCAGATACTTGAGGAGAAAATTCTAGCTTGGGCTGTTTGTATTTAGAAGTATTCTCTTTGAACAGAGAGATACAATTTGGCTTCAGAAAGGTGAAAGAAATCAGTCAAAAATGCTGCAAGTGGCTTGGTTGATTGGTTGGGGAGAAATCTAAGTTCTTATGTTGATTCTAGCAAAGATATGTAGATTTACTGAGTCGTGAAGAAGAGTCTATGCCATTTGTCCATGTGATTTGGCTGAAGAGGAGGTTGTCTTCTCCCTTTAGAAACTGGAGTAGGTACAGAAGCTAGTGGATCTGTCTGTGAAATTCAGGAATTAAACTGGCCATGGCAAACTAAGAATGTTAGTTTCTTTCGTACTCCCTTGCTCCACTCTTGACGATGAACACTTCAGTACCATGATCATGTGATAGTGTCAGCTGTGCTTATTTAGATTTCAGAAGCCTATATTTGTCCTCCCAAATTATTCTGACCTAAACAGAAACTGAATAATCCTGAAAGTGAAAATGAACCTTTATATTAAGTGTAATATTTTGCAATACTTGTATCTTCTCATGGGTGTTCTTGTTCTGAAATATATGATCAATCCAACTGAAGAAATATAAAAACACTTTCATATTTAATACTGGAACGAATACAGCGTACTAATCCCTTTGATGCTACTAGGGTTGCAAACCCTAGGACTAGAATTTGCCGTGATTGTGTATAACTGTGAATATTTAAAGAGGACAGATTCTGAGTTAAATGGACTATATGTGTGAAGAGGGTTCATATTTCAGCTCTTATGAAATCACAATCAGTCTCGTCTTTGGCATTATATTTACAAGGAGATAGAGCGTACACCCATAGGAACAAGCAGTACCCTTTTTAAAGACGTGCGCTGTATTAAGCACTAAGTTAATATTCAGTTTGCAGCTGGTTATACATAGTAACTTTTATATTCAGATTAAATAGTTATTTGAATAGAATTTATTCTGAATGGCATACAAAGATCATCTCCCTGTATACTTAGTGGAATGTCATTTTGACTGAAAATGGTATATCTGAATGAATTTGTTCATGATTTTGCTGATTATAGGCAGAAGTCTTGTATTTTCAGGTAGATTTTCAGTACTGTAAACCTTCTCTCTCTGTTTGTTGAAGTTTTATGTTTGGATAATTTAAAATGTATAAAACACCTAAAAAGACATTTTTCATTAACCTAAGTTTTTAAAATTCAATTCCCTGGTATATGTCAAGAGCATTTTAAGAGTTACTACTTTATTAATTTTAAAGCTTTTTAGTTCTAATAGCATTCAGCACAGCATTAATTCAGGCTCTCAGAATTTCTGCCAGATCTGGTTTTTGTATCATTATGACTCACTGGTCCTGTTTTGAAACCAGTGACCCTTACCAGTGTCCCACAGTAGCCTTTAGATATTACCAATTCCTTGGTTCCTCCTCAGTTTTGCTCCTTATCTGGGTTTGACCAGGTTGCAAATACTTCTCTCCCACAATGTTCCTGCTAAACCAGAGTATATTTCTTGCATTTTGTGAAATGGAAGAATTATCCAAGAACTGACAACATGTTCCTTGTGGCTTCTCACTGGTTTTCTTCATCAAAGAAAACCGTTTCCTCTGATGTCTCCTGAGGTTCAGGTGACTATACACCTATGCAAATCACAATCACAGAGATAAGTTTGTCATTGCTTTGTGCCATGCTCCTTTGAGTCTCTACTGATCCATTCTTTCCATCAGAAATTCAAAACTGTCATCTTCCTTAAGGTGCTCTTTGAATTTGTTTCTTCAAAGTTCCTTGCTAAAGACTTTTTGCCCTGCCCACATACATCCTGACTCCTCATTTTTGTCTAAAATAGCAGACTTTTTTTCTGCTTCTTCCACATTATACCTTCTTTCATGCCGTTCCTTTCTACCCTTCCTAAAATGATTCCTGAGATCTCAGCTATGTGCTGCTCAAGGCCTCACCTAACAAGTTGTTTGAGGAACTAACATTCTTATCTGGGCACACAAAAGCTATGATACTTTGAAAAGACGTACCAAAGGTAAGTTGTTCTCATTTGAATTACCTTCACCTTGGCTTTGTGTCCTTCATACGTTAGTTCTTTGTAGTCCTAGGGAAAGCAAGTCCCACAAGCTGGGTTTGGTACCACGGTCAACTTGCTAAGGACTTCCCTGGAAGACTCTGAGCAGGAGAAGTTAATTGTAACAAAGACACCATCCTTTCTTATTTTCAATGAAAGTTTCACACCCTTTAATGAAAATCAAGACACTTCCATGTCCAAATTTAGGTTAGGACAATAGCAGTTTGGGGCACTTCTGGCTCTCAGAAAGATTATTTTTGTTCCTCAAAAAAATCCACCTTAGGCATTTCAGTACTTCTAGGTTTTTTAGCCCAGACTTTGTGGCTATGGGCTTAAGTATTTTGTTGTCCTTATGTTACAGAAATCTAACCTGCAAAACGTGTGTTTTATTTTAGGAAAGAAAAGATAAAAATTTTATTATGAGCTGCAGATATTTATGATTCCCATAAAAAAATGCTTTGAGCATGAACATAAATCCTTGCCTTTTATAAGGCACAGGGATTCTCGGAGAGAGGCTGTCTGGTAGGTTCACCTGTATATGTTGTCTACACCATCAAAAGTGCTGTTCAGTTCTCTAGTCTGATATGGTCTTAATATTGGTTGAAAATTTCATAGCCCATGTGATACAAGTGGGAAAAACCAAATACATGAAAAGTGCACTGCAGAGTGAGAATTTGACAAGTGCAGAGAGAAAGTGGGGCAACATGGACCTCAGTCAATTTGGAAACGTGGAGTTCTCGCACAACTGAATTCCTGAGCTTCCTAATGATCTTTTAAAATAATAAATAAAAATAGCATTTTATATGTCTGCACCTATCTGTAAAATGAGAGTGGTGGCATTTCTTTCCTTTGGGAAGCAGTATGTATGACCAAGGGAATGATGTTAGAAGTTATTTAAGGAAGCTCTGCAACTCTGACAACACAGATGTCGAGTATGACTAGGAGACCAGGCTTTTTTCCATTAAAATCACAATGTAATACAACCTTATTAACTAAGTCAAGTGTCCTGATTCTCCTGATTCTGGATCATGTCTTCTGCGTTCTTACATTCTTTCTTATTAGCCTTCTTTTTTTCTTCTCCCTTTTTTTTGTTTTATTTTTTTTCCCCTTCCCTGCATCATCCCCCTCTCCCTCAAACTCTTGGAAGAAAAAGAAAAAAAAAAAAGTAAATTCATGGACTAACTTGTAAATTTTCATTTACAGCCATAGAAAAAGGGGACTAATGTTTACTATTAATTTACTACCTACTTTATCCCATTTTTTTATTAGGTTTTCTTGTGTAGTGACAGGGATTTGGTTTGGAAAGTTTTGCAATTAGTCAATAGACCACAGGCAAGAGAACGCAATTTTAGAGGGGGAATTTGTGATATATATCTGTCTCTTCTTGCATGGATTCCAGATTTTCTGCAGTGGAAGCTGTGACCTACTTAACAAAAATGACATTACTTAATGGCTTCTGATTGGTTGTCAGAGTGTTTTCCTTAAATTTACATACCTATTATCAGCTGCTTTGTAATAATAAACTCTCCTGTGTTACCCCATTTGTTTATATGACAAAGTGTCATATTATAAAATGTAAATGTGTTAACTGAGATAAGTTTGCTTTATCTTGATGTTGAGTAGCGTAGCTACATTACATGACATATGAGGTGTCAACTAATTAGGTATTAACATCTCTCTTATGTAACTGAATTTCAGATATCATTTCTTTGGAATAAATAGTCCTTTAAAGCGCTAGGCAAAAGCTACTAAAAAAACCACCAGTGCACAAGATATAATGCAGAGGTATTTTGTGGAAGGGATTTGTAGTCAGAGATGTGGTAAGGTGACCAAGGCAGTGCACAGGTAACATGAGTGATAGCGAATGCCTTGTTATATTTTTGTCATCTTTATTATGTGCCTTGTTCATCAAATATTTTGCTTTAGTGAAAAGTGAAACTATTTCTAATGCTGTTAAACTATAAGTGAACATAATCTGAAACTTCTGGGTATTTTCCTCCACTAAATCGTTAAGAAACAGATAGCTATTTATTTCTAATATTCAGAATTATTGTTGTATATTGCATATTTACAGCTGGAGTTAAGAGCTACCTGGTAGTTTCATAAATGACTTTATTTTGGTTGTGCACTGTTAGAGAAAATGGGAAAAGAAGAACCAAATTATGAAGCAATTATATTTGGAACAAATTCTTTAAAGGTGTTATTTATGTTTTCAAAAGGAGTCATTACTAGAATCCTAAAGTAGTAAAATTAGTCTGCTTTGAATTCAGCAGGAGCAAAGCAAGGTCAATGCAAGGTGTCTTGATAGCATGATGTTTGGTATTCCATGAATACTGGATAGATCATCTGGAAGTTTAGAATTAGTTTATTTTTAGAAGTATCAAGCCCTTGGGTAGATTTTCAAAAGGGCCTTCACTCTTAATAAAGCATGTTTTTTCAGTTTAAAACCCTTTTGGCCTTTTTCCGGGACCTTGCTTTTAATGAAGACATCTGGAAATAACCCACTCACATTTCTGACCTGGGCTCTCTTCATGATCTGTCTTTATATGCCACACTTCAAAATCTACAGTCAGGATATCCCTGCCATCTGTGAATGCAATAATTGCCTCCTAAACTGCAAACTTACAGACAGTGAAAACCAGTTTTCTTGTGCAGACTTTGTTTTTGCATGGCCAGTTAATCATCTGTATTTTCTCTGACTCGTGCAGGTGTGTATGTTGGGGTAGAGATGGAAACAATGAGGACTACTTTGACCCTGTTACAGATATACTCCTCTACATCTACATGAGCTGAGCCCAACTGGATAATCACTTCTGTCTGCATTTCACTTCATGGAATGTTTGCATTTTTAGTGTAAATTAATTCCCAAATTCATTGCAGTGAAAAGTCCTCTGTTTGAAAGCTAGCAAATACCAATTATGATGATATGCCTCCCTAGCCAATTAAAATGTGCATATGCAGTAATTCTCTTATCAACAGCTTTGGTGTTTATCTGGAAAGTTTTATATCAAGAAATATTTTGAAATAGCTTTGGTAAATGAACCCATTAGAAAAATGTTCTTACTACTTGATGCTAGAAAGGTAATTTAGGAGCACTGCTTTCAGTATTGGCTGGCTGTGTTGATGTGAATTAACCCCCACTATTTCAGTGACCAGGGAGAGTCGCTTTGGATGCAGGGGAAACAGGATTACGAAAGAGGACTATCCTTGTAGATAATTAGATTTATGTAGTTATTGTGTAGGGAGGAACTTCGCTTCCATAGGCTGGCTGTCCTTTGCACAGAACAATAGTTCTTTACCCTTTAGCCAGTGGGAATTCAATGAAGCACTGTAATGACAGTGACAATAAAGCATCCAGTTTTATTTAGAAAATGAAACACAATAATCTGTGCAAAGTATTTGGAATGAAATATATAATGCTCCCCAGATTTGATGAAACTTTTCCTAGGAACATGCAGGGAACACACCTATCAAAAAGAGTAAGGCTAAATCCAGAATCAAAAGGGCTCCAGGAATCTCTATTAGCTGGGCTGACAGTATGTGTCATTACTGACAATAGCTAGGGTTAGGTTTTGGTTTGCTGCAATCATACGACACAGCACTCAGCAAGTGCATAATTTTGAATTTCCAGCAGGACTTCTGAAAGTTTTACCATCTTTTCTCTTTACCTTGCTCATTACTTTCCCTTATTCATGTTTGAATAAGATCTTTGAAGGTTTGTCTTTCAGGTGCAGTTTCTCCAAAGTAAGCCATGATTCATCAATGCACAAATTTAAGATACAGCATCCTAAAAGACAGTCTTCTATTACTATTCCTACAATGGGAAACACAAAAGCATTATTTCTAGAGGCAGTTTACAGTTCATCCTTTCTGTGGTTTTCATTTAGTTTTTGGGAGGGGTGGGGGTTATTTGTTTTTCCCTGCCAAAACTCCTGGTTACCTACTCATACAAAAAACCCTAAGTCAACTGAGTGATTGAGGTCTGGCTAGGTCGATTTTGATGTAAGTGTATTGGAAAGTTTCGTGGGGTAAAGAGTCTAAAGGATCTCTACCTCTTCCTTCTGCTAATGGTCTTGCAGATTCCACCAAGTCTGCTGTGGTCTGGGCAGTGTTTTCCCACGGACTGCGCTTTCCCTTATTCTGTGATCTCAGTCTTAAAACTTTGCACTCAGAAATTTTGGCTTATGTGACATCCAGCTGGAGTCATGCACTACTTTTTGATAGTGGTGTGACTGTTTTTTTCTGAGCCAGATGTATTTATTTTCATCTTTCTACTGTTCCTCTGAACAGTAGTTTCATAGTAAGACAAATAGTTGGTATTTTGCTGTTGTCACCAGCCACCTTCATCTTTCTAAAAAAAGGCAGCTCATGAGGAAGAATATAATCCATATTCCTTCTTACTGAATACTCACTTTTGCAGGTGTAGGACTCAAGACAAAATTCTTTGTCCTGAATGACCTTGTAATATATATGCCAGTATTTTATGGGTGTAAATCTGTGTGGGTGTTTGCTGGTGACCTCAGGCAAGCCAGGCTGGGACCTGCCTGCAGAATGCACCTCTGAATGTTGTCACAGCATCTTACAAACTCACGTAAGAACCAAGCACACATATAAGTCAATTTCAGGAAGATTCTCATGTAGCCTAATCTAATTTTCACATTACCACTTCCTTAAAATATGCTGGAAGCAAGCACTAGCCCTTTTCCTTATTATATATGGGTGTCTTTAGATAACTGAAGTCTTAAATGAAAGATGGCTCTCACAAAATTTTCTTCCAAGGAAAAAAGAATGAATATTGTAATAAATACTGTGCATAAATAAAGGATAAGAAGAGAAAAAAAAATCCTAACCCAAACCCAACTCTTTTCTTAAGCTCATTCGGCACTTGATGAGTATTGGACTAGCTACAGCATTGTGGCTAGTGATTCAATGTGATGAATTGTAGTGGTATTTGTAATACCTCCATTTGCTTCCACAGAGCTGCTACTAAAGAAATCATTCAGTCAACAGCAAAATGATTGGTTAATGGCAGACATGGAGAATAATTGACAACTCAGCCAAAACATCTGGGGATGAAATATATTTTGTCAAAGAGTTAAAACCCTTGTGTTGAGAAAATGCATTTTTTGCCTCTCATCCAGTCTGTCAACAAAATACTTTCATCAGAAACATCAAAGCCATTTCATCTGCAAATTTCATTTTTTGAATCCCGTAATCTATTCTGTTGACGAAAATTTCTGTCAACTGCCTCAAACCATTGAATTAACAAATTTCTTTTTGTCCATCATGATTTATTCTTTTGGCAAATGTGTTCTGTAATACTGTGCTTGATTCTGTGGAGAGAATAAGTAAGTCATTCTCCATCTTAATTTTTTAGTAAGTGAAAGTTAAAAGTAAAAGTAGTATCTCATTCAGCTACCAATCTACTGAATCTATCCATTGTCTTGGCTTATTTTAAATATATCCAGTTGAATTAAGGTTTCTGCGGAATAATACAAAAGTTGAAGTAAGGAAGATGTAGGTGCAATAAAATCATACTTCTCACTTAATGTTTTCTTTGCAGTATCTGTCTGCTAATCATAGCCTTAAGGCCCACAATACAAAAATGATCTCTGACGAGCTGTACTTTAACTTGTTTCTGGATGCTGATGTACTGGAGGTTTATTGTAACCTCACTGCTTATAATGAACTACTGACACAGAAAAAAATATTGCATCAATGCTAATGCATTTCATGCTAATTTAGCAATAACCAGTGTAGTATAAAAATAAATTGTTGGTAAGTTCATTCTTTAAACAAATATGTATTTGTTTAAATAAACAAATAAGCAGATATATATTTATTTAAAAGCAGAATTACATGGTAAGAAATGAATAAGTAAAAGCTTTGAGTGTAAAATACCAGTAATGTGCATTAAAAAAATAATATTAGTCTTATAACTCCTCCTTGTACAAATGGAAAAGAAAGAGTCACTAGAGTTTGTGATCCATACATAGGACAAGATAAAAGATAGACAGTGACTTATTTCCTGTGCATCCTTTTCTATATTGTCTATATTTTTGCCTTGTCTGATTTTGATCATTCTCAGGTATTTCTTTGTCAGGATTTTCTTTAATTTCCAGATCAAATATAATAAATATGTTTGAGATTATAAGGGAAGATGTAAGCAGCCTAACTACTGGGAAATTTTTGGTGTACAGTTTATAAGGCCATAACTACCACGTGGTGAACCAGATTATAAAATAGAATTGTTCTATTAGTATTATATAATCAGAGAATAGTTAGGGTTGGAAAGGGCCTTAAGATCATATTGAAAATCTATGCATACTATCCTGAAGAAACCCTTCAAAATTGGAGTTTCCCTTCAATAAAATAGGAATAATCAGGCATCAAAGTAGCCTAGCAAATTTTTTGCTATATTGGTTAACTTGTCTGACCTATGGGAAGAATTAAACAGTAACCTTGAGTCATAACGGGTTTGAATCATAGTTTTGATTCAGCCTCTACTGTCTAGAAAAGAGTACTTCACACCTGGCCAATTCCTTCCATCAAAAATTCTGGACTGTGCCACTGTAAAGTTTGTCATACTAAAATATGCCAAGAATTGGTGGGTGCTTGGCATATGTGGCTGAAAAAAGTATGCCCTGTGAGTAGTGAATATGTGACTAAGGATATAATTTTTTCTCTGCCAATGGTTAGAATACTGGAAATTGAAACTCTAAGAGAAAGAAATCACTGCCAGAAACACCAGAGTGGTAGCAGCCCTTCCTGATTATGTTTGAATTTCCCCTCTTATGTGTAAGGAAAAGTCACATAGCTCTGACTTCTCCAGTATACTGGGGTGATGTTGTCATTCCCTTACCCAAAAAAGAGACATACACAGAACTACAAAAAAATGGCAACAAAAGATTAGTACAAATATTAAGATAGACTAGAGATTTTCTAGGCTGGGATAAACTTGTGTGCTTGCATTGAGGTACTACCTGAACCAACAGTTTAATAAGCCTAAAGTAAGTTGTTGCTGACTACCCCTCTGAAATTTTGAAAGTAAGGCCTTTGAGAATACTATTGCTTAGCGGTGGAATTTGGTGGGACTTAGAGTGATCATCTTTCTCTTCCAAGCCTATATTTAAAAAACATGCACCAAAATCAAGCTGACTTTTTTGACAAACATTGGTTAATTTCTGACTTTCTGCAACAATTTGGGTGTTGTGCAGCAGAGTATTCTTGAAAGATGAATGCAGACTGCGGTTTTAAATGAGGATGTTCCACAATATCTGAGATAGACTTTTCCTGATAAGATCAGTTACTGCGTAGACCATCTGAGCAGTCCAAAATCACACATGCCCCAAAGTAGGCATTAAATTTTTATTTCTCATTTAATTTTCAAAAATGGAAATTGAAAAATCATCCAAAATGCATCAGTCCCCATTTCTTTTGAAATTAAGTATTACTGTGGGGAGACTTCTTCCAGTCTTAACTCAAGACTTTTTGACAAAGAGTAGTCTGTGTTTAGTATTATTTCTGCTGACTCAAATATTTTCCACAGTTGTGCAGTTTTGTAAGGACTTTAAGTCTTGCTATAGTTTGTTTTGTATTGTTGTGTTTGGTTTTTTTTGTCTGTTTTGTTTTGGTTTTTGTTCTGTTTTGTTTTGTTTTCCCCCTTGCTATGTGCTTCTTGCATTCAGGATCCTCTTTTCATGGATTTAATTTTGCACTTTATGGTCAATTTCACCTCTGGAATTCTTGCCCTTTATCTACAGAGGGTCTACAAAGCAGTTGCTTTCTATAAAGGCAGCAGTTGCTTTCTATAAAGGCTGCAGTTTGCAATCCAGTTGACAGGTCATAATTTATTAGCATCTTTCATTAGAATGTTAGGAATTTAGCATGACATTCTATTGGAAATAAAGTGTGTTTGATTGATTGACGTGGATCAAAATTTGTTTTTTCCTCCACTGCTGCACCAGCTACTGAAAATAATGAGTTGCATGTGATGTCAGTAATTCCTAGAAAAATATGGAATAGGCAATCAAGGAAATATTTTGCTCAACACAATTTCTGCTACTTTAAGAAGATGATCCTAAATTCTTGAAGAATAAGACTTGTTAATATTGAATTTTACTTCCAGAAATGTTAGTCCCTGTCATAATACAGAAGCTAAGAATAAAATGGCAATTATTTCTTTCCTGTATAACAAGTCAGAGAAACCCAATACAACGATGTAATAATAAATTATTATTGTTTGGGTAATATTGTAAAGTAAAAGTAAGGGGAATACTCCTACACAGCCGCCTTTCTTTTTAGGACTAATTGAAAGAGCAAGTCGTTGTAATTTAGGCTTTGATGCTGAAGACAACTGTACATCTGACAACTATAGCTTCAAGACAAAGATTTTTTTGAGCACCATGTAAACTGTATGTATTCTTGACTTGTATAGTACTCAAGGAATTTTTTTGTCTTAAGCCAGAAAACCTGTATAGATCACAGCTGCCCTAATGACAGGAAGCTGTGAAGAAAAATTGGGCAGTAAGGGAAAAGTGTGGTTCCCAGAGTAGAAAACTCAGTTCTGGAAAAACACCTTTTACTCCAGGGAATGTAGCTGTCTTCAGTAGAAACACACTTTGTCAGAGTTTTTCTAGACAACACTAGGTCTATGCGCACAAAGAGAAGGGAAAGTGGCAGGAAATAGGGTTGTATAGGCATCTGCCTAACTTTGAGCATGCAAGTAATATCAGAAGAGAACTATAGAGGAGCATTTCGTTTTTCCCTGATGGGCACCAAGTTAATAAAGAGAAATGAAAAGAATGTATCTGTTCTGTGGATTTTTCAGTTGAGGGTAGGTATACTGGATGCTGATTACAATTTAGTGCATTACTACAAATATAGAACGATGATGTGCAGAAAACATCTTTTTGCATAGAAAGTAAAACAGCAAATTTGACATTTTACTGCTTTCTCTAAAGGTCAACAATATTTTAGTATTTTGCTTAACATAGGCTATAATCACCCATATTCTCCACAGCCTTTAAAGACTCTCTTCCCTCCCATTCCCCTTTTTATTCCATTGACATGAAATGAGAGAGGCAAATGTGGAGAGGGTGCACAATGAATGTGCTGCTGAAGGAGAAAAGCCATTCTGTAGCACATCTCATTACTTTATTGATGTCCAAGCCTCTCACTGTGGTTGGCAGGATCCATTCACTGTTCCTGTGGGAGGAAAAAAAAGTGACTTGAAGCTAGAATATGCTCCAGGAACAGTTTTTAGTGAGTCTTTTGGAGACATATTAGTTTTCTCCTTGGAGATGTAGTTTGCAGATTATTTTTATTAATAGTAAATTACTGGCCTCTCCTCACAATATAGAATAAAACAACAGTGTTGTGGGATATGGCTGGTATTCCTCCAATTCACTTTGCCTGGGTAGGAAGAATGAAATATATACTGAAATTTCTTAAAAAAAAAATAAAATAGAGAGAAATAGGCAAGCAAATAGCCATAAATTCCTTGATGCCTGGATGCAGCCATATCAACCAGGCTGCAATTATAAAATTTTACTACTTACAGAAGGGTGTCTTTTCAGTGGAACACACATTTTCATCATGGCACAATAGCAGGAACATGGTGGAGAGGATTAGGCATTGGAGACCTGAATTCTGCTTCCAGCTTTGCCGTTTTGATTGGGAAAGTGATCATTCTTATTTTGTTTCCTTGTTTGTGATATAAAATAAAGATATTTGTCCTCCCTTGTGAACAGCTGTAATACTTATAATATAATGGAATAATACATTGTTACAAAAACTACTAGATACAAGAGTTAAATCACAATGGAAAACTTGTTTTAAGTTCATATTTCTTTTACTTTCTTCTGTAGAGAGGGTAAACTACATTTTGTATTCCAAATATGTTAATTTTCTTTGTCCTTCTGGTTCAGTTCAGTCATACTACAGCTGCAGAAGAAGGCTCTGCATCATTTGTGCTCACTATTCATTGTAAATTATGTGTTTGTTTCTGAAGCTTTTACCTTTTTGCTACGGCACTAACTGTAGGATGAAGCACCAGAATGTACATTTGTAACATTTGCCATTGATCCCTGCAGTGACCCTGATTTCACATAAGGACTTAAATCCTCTGAGAGAATAACTGGCTACAACAATTCTCATGATTCCCTAAAACCAGCCTGCCATTTAGCCAGATAGAAAATACAGTCTGCAATACCTCTGAATACATGCATCATTTTGTCCTTCATGATATATTAGTGGGGTCAAGTGCTGATGAGATCATACGTGATAGTAGTTGATGATATAGGATGAGTGGGGGTGAGTTAAAGCATTTTTAAATCCATCTGTTCCAGAATTCACTCAACTGGACCCAACTACCCTCTCATCTTGTGTCAGCTCATGTAAAATCAAGGCATCTCTATTGATGGAATGCCAGCTATGCTGTGTAGAATAGGTGAAAGTAGGAAAAAATGCTTGGTTCCTACTCTAGTCTTGTTTGATTGAAGCAAGCTATGTTACAGAATACAACGGAGTGTGTTAATATCTGTCTAAAAAATTTAACCTGGGATAATTTCCTGAAACCCCTAGTTTTTCTCTTGCTCAATAATATTGAATTCTAATGTGGGTAAAAGCAGGATTTACTTCTGTTCTTGAATTCTGTTATTTTTTCTTTGTCAACAGTTCAGTAATATGTTGCATTTTTGGACAGGTATGCTCTGATCAGAGTCACATAACATTTCTGGTTGGAAGGGACCCATAAGGACCATTGATGGATTGTCTCCAAACAATTTGAACATGGCTAGTTGACATAATTATTACTTCATTATAGCAAATATTAATATCTACGAATAGCTCGCTAAGCATTGCGTGCTGTCAGAATTTCATTGTTGAATACACTATTTTCTCAACCTTTATTCATATTTATATAGTGTATTTGGTTCCTGTGGAGCTGACCTGGGGAACTTGATCTGTTTCCTTTCATTGTGATGTGGGAATGAAACAATGTTAGCGGAAATTGACTGATTATTTGGAAATAACTCTATATGTGTCCATATTCATTAGCCTGTCCTAACTCGTACTGGCCCATTGCATTTTGCACTGTAACTTTTATTCTCACTTTGGTGTTTAAGTCTCCTTTTGCTTGTTGTGACTGCTTTCCGTACTCAGTGTGTCTCTCCAACACACGGCATATGTGCATACTTCCAAGAAGAAATTGTTATTCATCCTTCTTCATAGCATGCATATTGCTTTATTTTACATAGACAGAGATGGTATTCTAGGGATTCTCAATTAAATTTTGGATGAAAACTGATGGCTGTGCCATTGGTACCAATTGAATAAAAAAGGACAGTGTTTGGACTTAAGCTCAAAATATAGGTAGCCAACCAAACAAAGCAGGACCTGGTGGCTGAAATCAATGTGAAATGTGCTGTAAATGGGTTTATTTAAATATCTCTTATGTTTTTTTATTTGTGGTCATGTTGAGTGCTCTACTAGGGGAATTAGCAACTTGCTGCCCGCATTCCAGGCAACCATGGAGTATTTGCATGAAAAAAATACAATTCGAAAAATCACGTACTGCATAGTAGAAGGCTCAAATATTAAGTTACTTTATTTGCATATTTTGCAACATATAAACCTTGGCATTTCAACATTTCTCATTTTCAGCTTATTCCTGAGAATGGATAATGGTTTCAGAAGAGCTGTCCTTCACCTAGAGTATACTTCACTGCTAAAGCAAGAAACAGTTTTCTTTCAAATCACAGCTGCATCAGAAATTTGTTTTACAGTGTAAGAACTATGAAAGACATAAATTCAATTCTCTGTCTCGCTGATACTGCCAGGCTGTTCCAGATTGCTCAAAACATAAAACGAATGAAAGGCATTTGAAGGGTTATGAAGCTGTATTAGACACTGCATCATAGGAACCCCTTCAGTGTGCTGGATACAGGGACTGGATGCAGGTTCATTTGGTGTGCCTTTGTCTATCTGCATGTTTGCAAATTCTGCTGCATTGCTTCCTTTCTCTCCAGCTGTTTTTTTGGTGGTTTGTTTTTTTTTTTTTGTTTTGTTTTGTTTGGTGGTGTGGTTTTTTTTTGGTTTTTTTTGGTTTTTTTTTTTGTGCTGGCTTTGCATTGTGTGAGCTTGGAGCAGATTTGAGCATCGCAGTAAGGTTAATTTGTTTCACTTCTGTGAACTTATTTCTGTTCTATTATGTTAGTATCCTCTTTGTGGAGTGAAGCAACACAGCAGGTCTAGCAGCTGTGAGTGGCAGAGAATACGCAAGACCGAACCAAAAGCAGCTGTTTCTTTTCTTCCCAGGTTTGACATGGGTTCAATGTCAACTTCTTTATATCTTTCCTGATATTTTTCCTTCCTAACCAAGAAAATCTTTAAGAGACAATAAATAACTGAGACTTGAAAGTGACACCTGTCAGTGGACAAATTGGGTTTTCTCTGACCTGTAGAGAAGATGAAGCCAGTTATATTGAGTGAGGCCAGCTCCCTACTGAAGTGAACCATGAAATGTTTTGCTCATTTGATGTAATACTGTACCTTAACTATGGAAATAACCAGATTTAAATGAACATGGGAGAAGCATGCACCTTTTCCTATATTCCCCTTATCACTCTGGAGGCTGTGAAATCCCATATTTCTGCATTTCTACAAGTTCATTGGCTCATATCTGGTTTAGACTTTTCTGTTAAATATGCTCAAAACAAAGAGGAAAGTTACCTCATACATGCTGGATTTTCTACTTCCAACATTAGGCTTTACTTTGGTATATTTAAAGAGACACTGATGACCTTTCTATTCACTGGAGTATTCTAACTGATTTAAATGAGCTCCATAATTATTTTAAGTGTCTGATTTTAGTATTCAGTGTCTTAAGATGTCTGTCATAAAAGCTGCTATAAAAATACATATTGACTTCCAACAAATACAGACTTCCTAGTGCTAATTCATCAACCATTTAAGTGTCTCCTAATATCGAGCAGGGAACCTGTCTGTTGATGTAGAAGCTTAATGGATAGGCAGTTGAAATCAGTGAGGGTATTTCCAGTAACTCAGAGAACTAGATGAGGATCTCAAGAATTTGAGGGTGAGAAGTGTCCCACAGAATAGAATCGAGAAAATGAGATTTATGTTCCTCCCTTTAAGTCTTTACCTCCCTTTGGCTGCCTGTGCAGAAGTAACTGATACATGAAGCAATAGAGCAGAGATAAGCCTCCCTCTCCTTTCGCCCTTATCCCCACATTCCCTTCTGGGTAAGTGTGCTTAAATAGAGAGTTACTTCAGTCTCCTTTCTTCATGTCTAATACCTAACTGCCACGACTGAAAAGCAGAGACAGTGTGTGAGTGAGGAATTCTACAGAAATATTGTGGAGCTGCTGTTAAATACAAGCCAGTAAAGCTTTGGTGTCAGAAATTACTTTTTAAAAAATTTACTTTCCAGAGTCAGTACAGCCCTAATTCCTGCGGCTTCCCTTCTCTCTATGCACACAGACCTGGTGTTGTCCACAGTAACTCCAATAAGGCATGCTTCCACTGAAGACGACTAGCCACTATTGTCCAGCTAATATACCACAGTCATTTCTTATGTCTAGTAGTACTGCTTGTTTAGTTGGTTTTTTAAATTATTTTTTTCCACTGTACTCATCTAATATTGGCACTGCTAATTAGCTGTATTATAACAGCATATGTCTCTTGTGCATATTTATTTTTAAGCTTAAATCATTTCTAACCCATTACTAGCTAAGTGAGAATGAGGCCCCTTTGTATTGAATAGGGATGCTCGCAAAACAAAGAGTTGGTTTAATTTCTTTACAGAATACTTTTATATTGTATACTTCAACTTTCATACTACTTTCCTTTGCAAACAAGCCATTAGCAAACTCTGTTTTATTCCAGTTATATTTCCAAAGTGACACCCATAGGCTGTAGCCATAATCCTATTGAAAATACATGCTGCTTAATGAAATGTATGAAATGCTTAATGAAGTGTATGTATTTTATAGTTAAGTATTTCATTGGCTTTTGTCAGTCTTTACCTACTGTGTTAACATGAAGCTGAATCTGGAGATGAAAAACAAAATTAAGCTTTGCTCAGATGGTTTCCCAGAGGTGACATGACTTGGAGGTTGAGACAGAGTCACATTTGGCTTGATGAAATTAGTTTGTTACGCAAGGATGTTTGTCTCCAGAGGTGTAGGTTACACTGTTACTGCTGCTTCTTCACAAAAAAAGAAAAAGGATTTTTTTTCATCATCAACTGTTTTACCATCCCCAGTCTTGCACTTGAACACTAAAATAGTTAATGCTGAATTTCTTAGTATCTGTGAAAATTCATAGATCATGGATCATTCCAGTACATTGGAATAAGCATTGATCTTTTACTATCTTACTAGCCATATCCTTCTTGCAGTTTCAAATATACCTTGACTAGTTTATATTCTGTACTTCTTTGCATCTGTCCCATTGAGGTTCCAGTGCAGCTGGTAAAGTTGCACACTGGTGCTCAGTTTTAGTTTTCAATGTAAAAAAACCCAAAACCAAACCCAAACTTTTTTACCCCTTTTGTAAGAGATTTCTGAAACCACTTGTGGCTCTTTGGTTATTATACTTCTACTTTTAAAGCTAAATCCAATCAAAATTATTGGTAGCTCAAATTATTTAGTGCTGTGATGAAGGAATCTGTTGTTAATGCAAACAATAAAATGAAGCAAGCCTACATCATAAAGGGGGGCCACTACTATATGTGGACATACTATATACGGTTGTGATGATGCATATGGCAATAATGAACAATATAAGCAATAAAGAAATTCATTCAACATTAGAAAAAGTCCACTATTGGTCAATGAAATAAAAAAAAACTCAAAAAAAACCCCAAAATACAGACATATTCATTTCTGTGTGACAAAACCAGGGCAAATCAAACATCAGGCCCACTTTTTCTGTGTTCTCCGAAAAACCAGCACACAGTGTTTATATAGACAATGCCAGATTTTTTTATTGCCTTCACAAAACTAAATACTTCTATAAGGTCTAAAAAAGTCTATCTAAAGGATAATTACATCTGACTGGTATCTTCTTCAGAAAGTAGAATGTGTGCTATTGGTGCTAATTAGCTGTTTCAGTATTCTAGAAAGACTCTTTTCTTTTAATTTCCTGATCACCTCATGCGCCCTGGTTGTCAGTATTCCCTTGCAATGATGTATAAAGATGTGTATATGGTATATTTTCTTTAACCAGATACCTGGTTATCTTATTTTGTAATTGCATGGGATTCTACTGGGAATTAATCTTTTTCAGACTCTTCTAATTTTCATGATTTTCTAAATAGTATTTTATCTTTAAGAAGCTAAAAAAAAAAATCCTAGGTGTTGTTTTTTTTTTTGCTGTTGTTGTTGTTGTTGTTGTTGTTGTTGTTTGATTTTGGTTTTTGTGTTTTACAATTATATGGAAGTAGTTAACAAAACTTCATTTAAAATACGTTTTAATCCTCTTTGTGATTTTCCTTTTTGCAATTATGCATACAGCCGTTATATTGATGAAATGGTAAATAGTTGTCAGCTTTAAAAGAAACTGCAAAATACTCATTGGTTTTTTCATAGCTGATTTCACTCGGCATACTGGATATTCAACTATTATTTCCTATGAACTTTTTTCTGGTTTGGCTGACCAATGAACAGTAAATCTTTTTCAGAAGTGTTAATTGTATGCCACTACTTTCAGATTACAGACACTTGATCTGGCCATTTCAGATATGTTTATGAGTCTGCGTGAAAGTACAGTTTACTATAAATCTGATAAACTTTTTCCTCCCATTTTTGTCAGGACCTATCAGGATTTATTTTTGTTTCCTGGTTCATTCTAATTCATATGGATCTTGAAATATATTTAGCTGTTTGCTTTCTCTGTTCCTTAGAGAATTCTTGTTGAAGATGCTTGCTAAAAAAATACTAAGAGTGGTTAATGTAAACGGAAACAGCCTTACTCAATTTGTTAATTGCAGTAGAAGCTGAAACAAGGCAATAAATCTGATTCTTCAGTTAGGTGTGAAGTGATGAGAGTCAGTGGGATGTTCAGACCATAGATTATCATGAAACAATGTGGGGGAGGGGGTGTAGAGTAACATTTTCTGGTTTCCTTTCTAGAAAGGGAAACATCAGAGAAAGTGAGACTGCCTCCAAGAAACATGACACATTTGATTGTACCTTGTTCTATTAAATGGCATACAGATCCAGTGCTCCTCTCTGCCCCTCATGGTGTTTTCTTGAGGCTGCAGTGCCAGTAGAAGTAAAGTACCTCCTTAGATTTGCTTTCACAGCTCTTTGTAGAAATAGCCTCCTATATTATTCCTTAGTCAGAGGAAGACTTGGGAATTCTCTACTCCATAGACAATGGTAGCCAAAGGAAACTGAGCAGACACATATACAAAATATTCCAGTCTGGCAATTTAATTTCCTACTCTTTATTGTTCATTAAAAAGTGAGTTCACTGTTTTCGCCCTATCTACTCCTTAGAATGATCTCAGTTTGGAAAGGCCAAATTCAAGTTCATAAAGTATATTTTTAAGTTGCCATGTTTTAAAATCGTTTAGTTGTCAATTTCAGTGAAGCGCTGCATTTTCACTGAATTTGATTTGTGATATCCTTTTCTCCTGGCTGTTGCTACGACAACAAAAGCCATTTTTGTACTCCAATACATTGAAGCTAGTGCACACTGTATCAATCAGCCTTCAGAAATACTGCTAAAATAATCAATATTAAATGTATTGAATATGTTACATTTTTAGATTACATTTACAGTGGAAAACAGTTTTATTTTCAGTGTACTCTGGGATCTGTATGGCTCAGTATTGATTTTTATTTCAACTACTGTGTTCTGGTATCTGGCTTGGCCATTATCTTAGTATTCCCTCTGGAAATCCAGGTTTTCTGTATAAATGGAGTCATGCTAAATGGAAATGACTAATGACTAAGGAGAGCAGTAACTATTTCACTGAATTTAGAAATCCAAAAGATTGTGAAGACTTTCTGCTGTAGCTATTCAAACCTTTTCTGAGATATGCCTTAATGAAATTATTCTAGTACTGCAAAAATGGCTGCAAGTGAATCTGTAAATGACAAAGAGCTTCCGGTGGCATGCCTTGCAAACAGTCATTTGCTGATCTTATTAGAATTTTGAGATGACCCAGATTCCAGCCGGGTGGGATGGCATTACAGAGAGTTTCATTTGAGAGCTTGAACTGCTTTGGATGCAGTAAATAATTAAGCAAGCTCTTTAAAACATACTGCCAGTATCTACAGCCAGGTGCTTTAAAATGTCCAAGTTCAGGTGCTGCCCATGTTAGGCAGCCTAGCAGTGACAAGGTTTTTGCAGGATTACTGTGTCATAACCATAATGTTGCCATGGTTGAGTTAACAACTAAACAGACTGGCAGGTGGTACTTTTACATCCCTTAACTGTATCTTCTAGGATTTAAAGGGAAATGACAGTTACATACTATAGAATGCTAATTCATGTGAAAATAAAATAACTCCATACGCAATTTTTATTTTATTCTTGGATGGTAAATAAACATACTGCTTTTGCATAGTTTGGACATAGAATCCTACCATACTATAGGCAAGGTTATTATCCTACCACTTTCATACCAGAATACAAAATATATATATATATATCACTGGTTCAGGTGCAGGATAGTTTTAAACACTTGCTTAAAACTAGAATATGTTCTTAGGACTGAAACTAATGTGCACAAAGCATAAAGTCAAGCATCTCCTCGTTACTAAAGGCCCAACCAACTCATAAGCCCTCCAAGAAAGTTTCCAGCCCATAAGTTTTTCTGCTAAATGGCTGACCATTATCTGCTCGTCTTTGAAAAGATATGTGGTTGAAGAAATCAAAAATATGTTTGAATCTTTTTATTGGAGACATCAAATTTCACATGCTTCCTGCTATCAATACATGATAAAGTATATTGGTCAATGTATTAGATGAGCAGTTAATGGCAATATGTTAATTTTTTACTTGTCTGTTATTTGGAAATGTAACAACGTACAATTGTAGATGCAACAACGTGTTTAATTAATGCTGTGCGATGGAAGTAGCACAGACCTTTTGTTTTGTAACAAGAACTGTGTCTCATTTCTGTATCTGTGAGTATCTTAATCAGATAGGTACTGGGTACTGCTCTTGAGTGCCTGGGGAAGAGTCATTCTTGGTAGCTAATACTCAAAAAGTTCACCTAGGGAAGTATTTCCATTGAAGGAAATAAAAGGCTATTCCATTGCCCTTTAGTGTATGTTGTTTGGTGGGATTTTTGTTTGCTTTTTCTTTTTTTAATTTATTTTTATTTTTATTTTGGTAAGCTTTTGGTTTTTGTTTTAAAACCATGAAGTAGGTAGCTGAGACATTTTATGCTTTGAGTTTTCTCAGTCAGGTGCTCAGTGATCCTTGATTACCCTAAACTTTCACTGGATGCAGTGGGAGTTGTCTTCATGCATATCAGGTTCAAGCCATGAAATTATTATGCAAAATAGTTTAATTGAAAATGTTGTCTTGGCTTCTCAAAGGAACCTAAATGCTATTAAAATTTGGAGAATATGGGCATCTAGATTCTTTTTACTCTGTTGAAAATCTCAGCCAATATTCTCTAAATAAATTAGAATTTTACTTGTTTCTGACCAAAATAATAATTTTTCTATTTCTTGATGGTTATAGAATAGTAATCTCTCTGCTTTTGTATACTAGTGTGCCCAGGCCAGTAATAGATTCTTTGATGCAGCTGTCTTGAATTGCATTTACTGTTTTTGGCAGTAGCTTCAGCTCTTTGTGAAAACAATATAGGGAACCTTTTTAACATTTTATTCTGATAATGTACATTTATTTTGGAGGGAAGATGCACCTTTTTGTTTGTGAATGTTTGATTTTCATTTTTCTCCCTAATTTTCCAATAAGCCTGAAGCAGACAAGGAAACACGATTTCATTCGATTTTTTTTTTTTTTTTGCTGATGTGGCATTGTCGCCTACCAGAACTTCTGATAGCATTCTATTCTGTTAATTAATTAAAAAAAAACCAAGACAACTCAGAACAAAACAAAACAACAAAAAACCTCCAACAACCAAACACCCCCCACCCAAAAAAACCCCAACCCAGCACCCAAAGAACCCCCTCCCCAACAAACAAAAACAGCCTCCTTAGTTACATAGAAGCTCAAAATTATTTATAAAAATCCTTGTGGAAAACAACCAGGTAGATTTTGTGAAGATATCCAGTGGGATTTTATTTTTCTGGAGGCTTAAAGTCTGCAGTGTGGGTGTGAAATGTGTTAAAAATGTAACTATGTTTGTTTCATCACTAATGAAACCTAGGTGTTTTTCATTATACACTTACACTGGCTGAAATAAAGACTATGTACAAGTACATGTAACTCTGATTACAATGCTGGTTAATTTAAATATAAATCTAAACATGATTTGTTCTGTCTTTTGTATTGAATGAAATTTCTTCCCCTACAGTATTGCAATTTATTTCAGTCTTATTGAACCTTTTGAGCTATTCTCAAGTTTTGAAACCAGGTGAAATTCATGAACCCTTCTTTCTTTGCATATTTATTACGTTGTATTACTTGTACAGTGAGTTCATTTTTTCTCTGGTTTTGTTGTTACAGAAGGACATGTAAGTATCCTCTCAGTATAAAAGCTGGATTGGCATGAGGGAGAAGAAATTAGATTCTCCCATTGATTTCTTCTTTACCTTTTTTCTCTGGTTACCATTCTGCTCGCTCTCAGATATGTTTTACTTCCTGTTCTCTCATTTCAGTTTATCTTTACTCATGTCTTTCTGCTCTTTAAAAATCTTAGAATTCAAGAACAGCTTCCAAATCTACAGTTTGAGTGGGTTTGAAATCACTCATCTCTAGTGCATTGCATGTGGATTCAGGAACATATCCAAACACTGCGTCAAACACAAAAGCTGCTTTGACTGCTTCAAAACATAGAAGCCAGTGACACTGGTTTCTGGAGGCAGCTAAGTGAAGCTAAGACAAAAGCAGCAGTCCAGCCACCTCACTGGTTTCATGCGTACTCTCCAAGTGGCTTTATAAAGTAAAAAGTAGTTTCAAATACCTTGGGAGCTATGAGTTCAGGCAATAAAAAAAAAAAAATCTGGCATTGTCTATATTAACATTGTGTGCTGGTTTTTCAGAGAACACAGAAAAAGTGGGTGTGATGTTGTTTGATTTGGCACTTTATTGAGTGCAAAAGGTGAAGTACTCAACTAACGTAAAACTGGCTTGTTTGTCCAAGTTTTAACCAGTCTCAGGAAAGGAATCAAAAATAACATGGTTATTAACATTCCTACTGTGGAGGAGGAGGTGCAAATCGGTATGACTCTGCAGCTGGTTCCATGGAATCAATTTGCATCATTTTTATGGCAGCAGAGCTAAAAAGAGGAATGTACTGTAAGAAAACTTATCAAGCCAGATGACAATCTAAATATGGCTGTTGAGAAGGGGTGACTTTCTAGCGAAATCTAACATTTAGCTGTCTGTGTATGATTTTTGGTAGTGTGTTAGTGGGTGCTGGGATGGGTTTTTTTTGATTGTTTCTTTTCTTCCAAAGGGTTTGACCAAGTGTTTGAGGGTTGGGTAAGAAAAAGAACTGAAAGATAAAATTCACTTGCTTCCTAATGTTTTGGTAATGTCAATTTGTGTTTGAATTTGGAATTCTCACAGCTAGTAAATGGGGTTATAGAAGGACTGCAGTGAGGCAGATATACCATAGTTTTCAGTTCCCATCACGATCTCTGTAGGGGACCTGTGGGTACAGCTGGCAGGTGATAACATTTGCTACCAAGAGATTTGTCTTTATTCATAACTGTGCTATTGTGTTTCTGCGGGGTCTCTATCTGTTTCTGGCTTAGTTTTGACCATGGTGCTGAGATGCTTTTGTTGGCCAAGTACTCTAAAATTTACTGGTGAAAATTCTTTATGAGATGTAACTGTTATTAAACATAGCATCTACATGAATTCATGAGCTCAGTCCCATCATCCTAGTTCCCAAGTTAAGGGCTCAATATCCTCAGGGCATCCGCAGATTAGATTAGTTCATTCCAGGTCAGCCATTTACACAATAAAAGTTTGGTCCTGAGATCACAATCAGTCTGCTACTCGCAATAGCATGGAAACAAGTGTGCAAGAGCTTGTGAAAAAGTAAGCAGTCACAACATCACAAGGATTGTATCTGGAACAGAAAGGCTGAGACAAAGAGAGAAAAAAACTGATAACACAGAATACTAGAGGTTTTAGAAGACCTGGATTATAAATTTGCTTTAATATAATTTGAAGATAGTAATGGTACACTTAGTAATTTTACACTGCTGAATAGTAGCCCTTGAGACAGTGGTTGTTACACTTTGATTTTTACAGTCAAAACATCTCTTCTTGCTCTACATAATGGAGATTTATAACAATGGCTGGTGTTATTTGGGCATTTCTTAAGAAATAATTTGAGCTGGTCTTCCATTGATAGAGTCAAATCTGGCATGAAATTAAATCCAATTCAAGAACCTCATGAATAGCAAGAGAAGGTCTATCTACTAAAGTCTTTGCAATTACTTTGTGGTCTGTACAGGATGGGTGTCCTGAAAACCACAGTGACAAATCTGTCTGTGTCTGAGTGGTCATCTCTGCCTCAGTAAGCAGACTTTAAAGACAGGTTCTAAAAGCCAGAGGCACTCAGATATACTCCATTAGAAAACCATTCCATTTCCCTTCATGGTCTGAAGATTTAGTGTCTTAAGGGCTTTTGCTCCCCAGTCAATAGTGGTGTTTGATAAAGGGGAAGGAGAAGAAAAAAAAGAGGAGGAAAAAGAAAAAAAAAAGGGACCTGGATTCATAGTACAAAGACCCTGTATGTAATATATTTAACTATCAAGTACCTTTTCTTGTGAGTAATGTGCAAGCTCTCAAATAAGAGAACTGAAGTTGTAAAGAATCCTCATAGTGAGAGCGCTGTAAGAGACACATCCACAGCAGGAGGTACTGGCAGAGCTTCCAAACTACATTTTCTTTAAATTTGTTTGAGTATTAGATCATTTAGATTTAATAAATTTAATTATTTATATTTAATTTGTGTGCTGCTTTTTGTTTTGTTTCCTCAATTTCTGAAACCCAAGAATAGAAAAACCCATTCCAAGAGCTGAGCAACATGTAATATTTCTTTGAACAAATGGTAGGGTCCCACAGAAGTCTGGGTACCACCAGCTGAAATATTGTAGTAGTTGAAAATAGATGCAAAGCAATAGGAGTAAGGATCCCCATGCTGCATTGTCACAGAATCCCCAAGCACTATGAGGCTGGAATTTGTCAGATAAAATATCATGGAACAAACAAACAATCAGACTTCTTACTACAATACATCTTTTCTTTAAAAGCGAGGCTGGGTATGCTGCAAAACTTTTCTGTGTAGAGAATTTCTTCCTTGCTACCCTGTATGACCACATGTCTTTCCAGACCTCTGTGTGTATGTAATTGTAAGCCTGAAAGCTGCTGCTTAGGGCTACCCTGTTTGGACATGCAGGAATATAGATGCTTCTAATACTTGAGATAAATACATCACTCCAAATTTCAGTATCTCAAAGACAGACTTGTACTCTATCTGTGGACAGTCATTGCTGAACACTGACTTTTGATTTTGCACTCTGTACTGTGAATAATGCAGATAAAATAGTCTCCAGGTGCTTCGCCTGGCTGTTGCTCAGATGCAGTCTATGGAACTGTGTTTCAGTCTTGACGTAAACTGCATTATAAACACTTTTTGCTTCTGCAGACAGCAGAGAAATCACTCTGGGATAAACACTGGCATGAGCTCAAAATGTCTCCAAAGAATTGCAAGTATTTCATCAAAAGATTTATCTTTTGGTTTCTGTGGTTGTTTAAGGCTGTGCAATGACCCATAGGCAGAAGCTATGTAATGGATAGTCCATCAGTCCATCATATCACCTCAGTAGCCACCCTCTAGAAAGACAGACTGGAATTAAAAGGTTAATATTTGTTAAAAGCTGACATATTTATATTCTCAAGGTTCCAGTTTCTGAGGCATAATGAGAAAAATGAATTTACAGGATATGTTTTAGAATTGTGACTTGGAAAGCATATTTTGTTTACTTTGTTTGCTTTCTGAAAAATCTTAGTCCAGAAGAGGGTTGGAGTTACTCTAAGCCACTAAAGTCAAGGAACTATTTTAGCTTTCTAGCTAATAGACTCTTATCCCTTACATTCTTACTAAGTTGGGCTGGTAAATAATTGAAAGAGAGTTGGAACCAGTTTACATTTGCATTTCAATGTCTGTATTAATGTGTTAAGCTATTGCTGTTGGCCCTACAGCATGCCTGTGTACAGTCTTATATAAACACTAACTGAAATTGCCTGAGAGAAACTGAAACCAGAAAGTGGCTCATAACAGGGCAGTAACTCCAGTTCCACACCTGAAGTTCTCAGAAAGAATTTCCCACACAGTTAAATGGGGTCCTTCTGCAACACAGAACAACAAGTTTCCAGCCAGCCAAATTCTACTGAAATCAGTGGACCACTATCAGCAGAATAATTTGCTATATTTTAAAATTATACCTTGTATTCCAGACCCCTTTTTCACTTGATGTGTTAGAAAGGGCAAGATCGTTCCTTTAGCTGATTTAAGCACAAGTCTACTATTGCTTTGGCTTGTTAATTCTTCGGTACATTTTGTTCAGCCTAACACAATTCATACTTAATATTTAATGGGAACTGCATTTTAAATAAGGCCACACATCTTGATTGTATTTGTCTTGAAATAGGTTTTGGTTTACAATATTGTCATTGCTGTATCAAATTAGTATCAGACCCTATGTGCGTCAGTGACGTTTCATTAGTGACCAGGGGATTGTCAGGTAGTACTTCTCAGTGTTAACTGGTGTGACCTGGTAGGATTACATTTCCTAGAATTCTTGTCGTGGACTTTTAGTAGACTCATACCCCATATGAATATGCTTCATTATGATGTTACTTCTTAAGACCTCTGGATATTGTTTAGAATTCCCAAGTACACTTATTAAGTTTTCAGTGTTGGCAAATTTATTGCAGTATTACACTGCAGATTTCTTCACATTAGATATATAAAACATAAAAACTTAATCATGCTTGACAAATTAAATATCAATGTTGGAAAGACAGAATGATGGGATTATATTATTTTAAAATATAAACAAAGTAGTTTTTTATAAAAATATCCTAATGGAAGAAAGTAAAGGAAGAAAGATACTTATAGATGTTGCTAAATCAAGTGACTTAGCAATGATAGACTGGGTTCTGCAATCATTTTTTAAAGTTCCTTTTTTCTTATTCCTTTTATAACCCCTCTGATTTCAATAAAGATCACTTGGTAGTTAAGTATGATGGTATAAAAGACTGTACCAGAATCTTTCTCAGTGGGAAGTGGTAACTACTCATGGAAAAAAAAAAATCTGCGTTTCATGAGAGTCACTAAATACTATTCTTTATTTCTTCCTATTCATACTCCCTTTCTCCCCAGTAGAAAGGTCCCTGTCTCTCATTTTGATTTGATTCCAGGGAGGTTCAGAGCAGTTTCAGCCATGTTTTATGGCCAGGAAACACACATTTCTAGGGTGCCTCTCAACTGTATCAAAACAAAATACACAAATCACCTTTATCACGCAAGCTGCAGGTGGCATCATGAAACACCAACATTACCATCACAGTACTGCTGATAGCAGCTAAACCTCACCTGAAAATCATAACTGCTTTCTATCTTAACTGGGTTGTTGTTCCCTTAGAATGTTTTTCTCTTAAATTACTTCTTTGTCAGAGGGAAGATAAATGTAGGAAGAAAATAGAATTTGGCAAAAAAATATCAGAACCAAAAGGTTACTGGTACTTGACTGTAAGGTCGCATAGTTTTTCAGCAAGAGGATTTCTGGAGGCACAAGATGTGCAGAGGCTACTGCTGGTCTCTCCAAAGTAGCCAGGTCCCCATGAATTTAGAGCTTCATGTCAGCTTTGCTTTGTAGAGATTGTGTGTAAGCTGACAGCATGGAAGCTTCACCACGGACTTAGTCTGTGCGTCTCTGGACTTTCTTCAGATGAGCAATTCATTGCTGTGTTGTGCTCTGTAGTGGGAGAGGAGTGGGGAAAAAAACCCCCTTAACAACAAAACCACCCACCCCCAAATATTTTCAGGTTCAGTTCAGCCACTGTCCTTGTTTCCTAGGGGAAGAATCAAAACAAAAAATATTGGCTGTGAGGATGCTTATAAGCATTTTCTTTTTCTGTCACTCCAGCCTCAAACTTGCTTCATCTTCCCACGATAAAGTTCTATGTAAAATAAGACCTTCACCAATGGCTTCTGATTTTTCAGCTTCTCAGTTTGTATTTTCATAATGAAATTTAGGGTTTCACTTCTTTAAGACCTTTTCATGCTTTTGTCTATTCTGTAAGATAAGAACATAGTCTTCCAGCTGAGTTTCTGGAACCAGAGTTAAAAGAGGCTCCAACTGCCTGTAGCAATTGATCTGTAACTCATGGATCTTACAATAAAGTCCTGGAAAGGGTTAAGGGCTGCTTGTTTGGTACCTGAGAATAATTTTTAGTTTATGATCTATTATGGTTATTGTTATTGTTAGCTAGAGAAAAGCCAGGGAAAAGATAAGTGGGATGGAAGAAAAGAAGATAGGACTCGGTGCCCTTTCTGAGGGATAGGTTTCTTCTAGTGTTAAGAGTTTTCTGTTTCACTAATAATGCTTTATTTGCCAAGGGAAGTGTATAGATTGGGACAAGGCCTGGCTGCTTTCTGGGCAGATGGGAGAGCCGCAGCATACACCTACTCCATCCAGACTTTGCTGAGATGGCTGAAATCTTAGCAGACTCTATAGGATAATCCCAGAGTGTGAACCTTGTTGGTGTTACAGCACTAATAATAATAAGACAGTTGCCAGAAAATATAATTAAAAAAGTAGGAGGTATTTTGAATTGTAGAAGATTCAAGAGTAAATAGGTCACAGAGAGTGGAAAGGTTGTACTTAAGAGAGAAAATAAAAATTGCAGATTTTATTTCATAATGCTCTCTGAACTTCAAATCAGACATAGAGTCCTGTAAAGTCCAGTGGGAATAATATGCTTCTTTGGACTTACCTGATATTTTTCTTCCAAAGAGTTTTTCTTTTAATTCCTTTCAGAGACAATGCAGAATCACCTCATGTCTCTCTAAATCTGTGAGACACTGATTTGCTCCCTTAGTGAATTACTTGGGATTTCTAGCTGATTTGCTCCTGTACTAGGATAGTCCCTGGGGTTTTTCTTGAAATTTTGCAAGGGAACGGCACAATCCACAGCTTGGTTACAACTGGGGTTAATGCTAGAGACATGTCATATGTGTTTTAATTAGTAGCAAACACAAATTAAATTTGAGGATAAAATACCATCATGGCTTAACACAGGTCTTCAAAGGATCAATAGTTTCATACTATGCCAGAAATGAACACTGTTAATATTAACATTGATTAAAGCACTGAAGGTAATACATTTCAGATTATGGGATATGCTATAGTCTTTTTTTTCTGGCAAGATGATGCATTTAGTTGCTGGCTGCAGGACATAGTGAGATAATTACCTTACTGGCTATTATGGAGAAAAACTGATTTCTATCACAGGGATATATATTTGTATACACAGAGCACTGTGTTTCTGCTTATTGTGTCCTGGGTTCAGCAGTAGCAGTCATGTTTTCTCCTTCTTAGTGGCTGGTGCAGCGCTGTGTTTCTAACTTTCAGCCTGAG